>JAJMHM010000054.1:92161-108618 GCA_030566045.1 Geotrichum geniculatum | reverse complement strand
TCAAATCAACCTTACCAATAGCTTGAACTTTGACAGAGCCACCAATACCACGGACAGATCCTTCAGTAGATACAACATCATACATCAAGGATTTGTTAACACAAATGTGTTTAGAGGCTCCGGTGTCAAAGTACCAAGCATCAGATGACGACACAACATCAGTATCTTTGGTACAAGCCCAGATTTCAGACGGTTTCTGAGCAGGAATATCAGAATTCTGTACAGCAGTAGAATTCTTAGACTTGTATTTCTTCTTAGTTGATAATCCAGAGGTATTAGCAACTTTTTCTCTGAGTCCTGGACATTTGTCGACAGCAACGATGCATCGAGCAGCAGTATGTCCATCCTTCAAACATCTCTCACATTTAACAACGGTGACAAGGACAGGAGAGTCACCAGTATCAGCCGAGGTCCCGGTTGGCTTGATCCTCAATTCTTCGAATACTTCTCTAGGCGAACGATTGATCTTGTCCAAGTTCATAGGAAGACCTCTTTTAAGGTATTCAGTGGCAAAATCGTCTCGGTTAATGAATACAAGAAGTATGATTGAAACCAATTCATATTGATCATTAACATTGTGGGCAAAGAACTTGAGATCATTAGTAAACTGATCAATCTTCTCCTGATAATTGGAAGAAAGAACCAATTTAGAACACCATTTCTCTTTAAAGAAGTTGTATAGATTCAAGGGAGAGGGAGAACCATATTCTTTAAGCAAGAAAATCATTGCATCGTGTCCAGCGTTTTCAGAAGTAGATACCTCGTTGTAGATGGCGGGGGACAAGGAGAAACTGAGAGCGGTATCCAAAATTTGATCAGCAGCGTAGGTGAACTCGGGCTTTTCAGAGTCGGTGACGTCGATAGGGATAACGCCATCAAAAACGTAGGCGAAGAGTCCATAACCAAGTTTCTTGAGACAAATAGAGAGCTTGGAATGCCAAATAAGATAAGAGCGTTTGTCTTTGAGCATTTCATTCGGAGCAAACTTGAAGATGAAGGCAGCGTGGCTCATAACCTGTAGAAGGTGAGACCTGAGTGACGAGAGAGAAGGTGAGGAACTCATAGTAGGCGAAGAAATCAATAAAAGATAATAAGAAAATAGTTTGTATTGAAAGAATAAAGTATTTGTGTGTGTTTAGAAAGAAAAGAGAAAAATATGAAATCAAGGAAATACCCTGATATTTATGTTAAAGGATTTTTTAAAATTAAGAGGGGTTTTCACAGTACCCTAAACCTTGCTTGAAAAATTTCTACCATACACCTGTAAATTAGCTCTCATAAATGTACCTGCAAATAAAGCCATAGACACGGAATTGTCGGGATACTTTTCGCCTCCAACAATCTACAAGTTGAAAATATCATTAGAGTAGTTATGCATCTCTGTTGTAATTTAATAAAAAAGTTTACTTGATTTTCTAAAAATTTCTAACACATACCAAAGTATTTTCCTGACTTCATATTTTTTTGTATAACTTAGTATAATATTATATTTCATTGATTTTACATATCACGCATGGAACCATTTGTTAATCATGTGTAAAAAAATGCTTGGCTCCGGCGTTGTCTCAAGCATTGTCGATACCGTCAATACACTTAACTATAATACTGTTAACCGAGTGATCAAAACAGTCAAGCTTACCCATGTTCTCCATAATTCTATATATCAAAGCAATGTATCATGTTTAAACAAGACAGAAAATTTAGTATTCCATACCGATAGTAAATGAATTTTGGTACTCTGATCTTTATTAATTCATTAAAAGTCAATGCTTAAGTGATTTGACCAGGAGCCCTCAATGTGCAACAGATGAAAAATTATACCATGCATCATGGTGTATTTGATATCTGTCTATCGGAAAAGTGGCAAACGTGAAAAAATTATTTTTGTCGTTTTTTCTGCAAGTATCTAAAGTGTTGGGCATTCATCAATTGCGCTAGTACACTTTTTGGATGTATGACATTTATTACATATTTCATTTTCATAACTGTTTGCATTAGCCTCTTTTGTTGAATGGTATAGGAGTGGCGTTTTGCTCAGTCTCGGATTTATTCTAATAATTCATTTGTTGTTTCAACTGATGAAATTGCTGAATACCCATTGAAGGGCTACTTCAGTTGAAGTTTGATTAAACATACTCATTAGAGCCTGAGATATTGTTATACACATGAAAGTGAACAACCCAATATTTTGATTTTAGAATATTAACCTTGTTGTAATTTTTGGAGATGAAAAGTATTTCGACAATTCCGTGTTAATGGCTGTATTTGCAGGTACAGTTATGAGAGCTAATTTACAGATGTATAATCGAAATTCTTCGGCATGACTGGAATATTTTGTTTTCATTATAAAGTTCAGGGTTGGATGAATACTACACCCCTTTGTTTCAGGTCCAGCCACATTTTTTTACTTACAAGAATTAGGGTACTGAAGCATTCCCCCCGGTATTTTGATAAAATAATTATCTGTATTTTTTCAAAATTTCTTTAACATAAATATCGGAGTATTTCCCTGATTTTATATCTTTCTTTTTTTTTATACACACAAATACTTTATTCTTTCAATACAAACTATTTTCTTGTTATCTTCTATTGATTTCTTCGCCTACTATGAGCTCTTCGTCTTCTCTCTCATTACTCAGGTCTCACCTTCTTCCGTAATTCGTTAACTGTAAGCTTTAGATCACTTATAAAATGATTGATAGGTGATTCAATACTATTTGGAAAAATAGCTGAAATTTTTCCATAGATGCTTTTCAATTCATAGTAAAGACTTGAAATTGTAAAAGCAACTTAACTTTAGATAGAAGGAAGTGTCATTGCAGGTCAATCCAGAGTTTTCAATTTTTATGTGAATAACATTTGACATAATTCAAAACATTCAAATATGTTTTTATTGATATCAATGAATTTGGGTCTTTCCGCTGGATTAACGAGTTTAAAAACAATACCATCTATACTGTATTTGGAAATAGCGGAAGAAATACTAGAAAAATTTTATAAAAGTCTGGACTGGCATCGAAAATATGATTTCTTATTGATTAAAACATGAAACGGTTAATTTGTGATGATGGAATCAGGTGGCTCATAACTGTGTTACAATGAACAAGCCAAGCGTAGCAAAAACACTCAACAAGTTTCACTAAAATGATTTTTTTCATTTATAGTTTAAAACTATTTCATGCTATTTTTATACTAGTTCTGGTTAGCATAAGATTGCTCCATGATAGGTTTACTATTTGAAATCAATTGGTTTTAGGCATAAACTGTTTTGGAAAACTCCACATTTGTTTAATATTACACCACAGTAATATTTCGATTTTAAAGCATTGTGAAGAAGGTGAGACCTGAGTGATGAGAGAGAAGGCGAGGAGTTTATAGTAGACGAAGAAATCAATAAAAGATAATAAGAAAATAGTTTCTATTGATAGAATACAATATTTGTGTGTGTGTAAAAAAACGAGAAAATTATAGCTTTAGGGAAATACTCTAATATTTATGTTAAAAGCAGTTTTAAAATTTATGGATTTTCACAATATCCTAAACCTGGTTTGAGAAAATGATTTCAATCATACAGAATGATTTCTATTATACACTCGTTGATTAGCTCTCATAAATACATCAGCAAATAAAGCTATAGACACGTAATTGTCGGGATACTTTTCACTTCCAAAAAATTGAAATATTTTTGTCACACCCTCTTCATATTAATAATATGTATTTTCTCAAAATAATCTCTACATAAAAATCAAAATATTTTTCAATTTTTTTTACATTCAAATACTATATTCTTTTAATAAAAATTATCATTGTAATTTCTTTTAAGCTCTTTCCATACTATGAGTTCCTCATTTTCTTTTGTCACTAAAATCTTTTTTTTTATTTAAAGGTTTAGTCTATTTACTCATTTAATATTATTTTTTTTATTTTTCTTTAATATTTTATTTTTATCTTATTTACTTACATATTACTTTTTTCAATAATTTAAGATTTTTTAGAATGCTCCATAAAGTTTTATTGCTTTATATTGCTGTACATTTGTTCAATTGTTTAGCTTACACCAATTTTAGTTTGATCTTCGTGTCAATACCATGTCACTTTTAGCATATAATATTTTTCTATCATCTCTGTAATTTCATAAATATTTATTTTTTTTTAAAAAAATGCTAAATGCCAAATCATTCATTGTTTTTCTTTTTTTGTTACCCACATAACACTATTCTGTTTTTACAAATCATCTTTTTTCATTTTATTTGTTTTTTCACCTGAGTTCTTTGTTCTGTTTTTTGTAACCACTATACTCTGATGTTTCTATCAATGGATCCTTACCTATTCTACAACTTTTTCATTGGCTAAGCGCTTCTATCTTCTAAGGAGCTCTAAGTTTTTCATCTGCCAAAAAAAATTCAATTACATCAAAATGAAAACATAGTTTTCATGCGTCTCTAGAATTCTACTTGTTCTTTGAAAAAATATGAGGTGCCAAGTCAATTCTAAATTCGTATTATCATACAAAAATCAATAAAATTGCTGATAATATACGCTACATTGCTCATCACCTTTTTGATGCAAAGCAATTGGGGTCTTAATGTTATTTTTTTCACTAGACAGAGATGATTTAGCTATCCACTATCTAACACAAAATCAATTTGCCATTGTTCGAAATGTTGAAATGACTTAACCTAGTACTCAAATGATTTAAGTATAGGTGAAGACTAGTTAAATGTTATCGACAAAGCTAGTCATTTATCAAACGTAGTTTAAGTAAACAATCCTTTTAATATATCACTCTAATGTCCTAGTTTCCCCGTATTTGTGGATTGAGCTGTAAGTTAGCTCAAAAGTTTTACTCGTTATGCTTCTTTTAAAGTATATTCTATGTTAAAACTTGAAACAAAAGTAATATTCGATATATGATGAAAATAATAATATCAATCAAATATATAGGAAACAATGATTATAATACTATTATGAAATTGAAATAGTAATTGTATGTAAAATATGTATGTAAAACCCAAAAAAATTGCATTATCATGAATACTAATTAAGACATGTTTAAAAGTACTTACAAAAATTAAATATCCAATTTTGTGAATTAAATGCTAAGACCATTGCATTTTTTTGTATTATGAAGCCTTGATTCAGATCTTGAGATATTTAGGATCTCTTTGTAATCTACTTTTTTTTCATATAATGTTCGTTTTTCCAAAACAATTCAAAATGATAGAAAATATTTTGAGTTCCATGAAGCAATATTTTTCTCATAGTTTACTAGATCAAATTTTACGTTTTTCCTTATTTCTTTAATTTGTAACTTTTTCACAATGGCCATTAACATCTAGCCACGATTTGTCATTATATAATAAACAAAAATTTTACCGCTTAATTGGTTTGTGCAATCTTTTATGTTAGTTGAATTGTATTCATATTATCAATATTATCCACAAGAAATTAGCTTACGGTCGTAATATCGTGAATGTTATCATTCATCTGCAATTTCTTACTTTAAGTAGTGACAAATTACCTTTTTCATTTATTCCAGTATAAATTGGAAAGAAAGCAATTTTGAACTAGAGTTGGAAATTTTCAAAACAATTATATTTATAATATTTTAAATTCATGGCACATTAAGTACTTAAAAATAATATTTGGCTATTACTTATATTTTGTTGGAAGGGAAAGTATCAGGCTGTTTCATTTGGTTTCATAATTTTATTTATTCTCTACAAACAAATACTTTATTTTTTTGGTACAAATCAGTATCATTATTTCTTGTGTATTTCTTTGCCTTTTGTGGGTTTCTGTCTTTTCATTTAGGTTATAGTTCCTTGAATTTCCATTTATGAAGATGATTAATTTGCTACTGGGGTTACCCACAAGTGGTTACTTACCTCATTTGATGAGCAAGCTGGTCTTTACAAAGTCGATGGTACCTCTAAAATCCGGGTGACTAATCCAAAACATACTATGACAGTTACAGTTGATATCTGAAACAAACAGTTGGTTCATGCTAGCAAAGACGTCCTTAACAGAACTCGTGACGTTTTAGATTCGTTTCCTATAGATACTGCAAACATCCTATCTGCAAAATGTGTTTCATCAAAATCTACCCGTTCTTCTTAGTCGGAATCCACGTCTCGAGCCTTTTGCCTGCTAAAGTTAATTCATACCGATATCAGTAGTCTGAAATTGCTTAAAAATACTGGCACGCCCCGCTACTTTGTTACCCTTGATTTCATCAACCAGGCCGAAAATCAATTCGTTTACGAAGGTCTAAGTGTTATGAATAATAGATCCAATAATATAACACAACAAAATTACAAGAATTGTATCCTAATTCTGGAATTAACAATTAATTTTTGTACAGCCTATCGTCCCCAAAAAGAGTGGCTGTGCTTACTTATTGAACAGAACGTTGCAAGAAAAGCCCCGGTGTCTACTTATTTAGAATAAATTACCGTAAAGGCTTTGGGGATAAGTCATTCTTACCTCAGATTATCTCTATATCAAAGCTCTGACTCATGTTCATGATGAATGTCTTATCACTTTTTCGGCCGGTGCTGCCTCCAGATTCAATTATACTCGCTTTTTTGGTTGTAGTGCAAATGTTGTGATTCAACATGAACAAAGATGATCTAATTTTTATGCAGTTACGTCTTCCGCAATTATCATTTATTACTCTAAAGCTCACAATACTTGAGAAATTTTGCTGCAGTCTGGAAAACCTTTTGAGGTGCATATTCTTTTTGATCAACAACTATGCCCTGGGTTAGAATTTGACAGGTTCGATAATGATATCCATTATTTGCCCAATTTTTCTACACTTCTAATGTTTCTGGTTTTTCTGGAATTCATGGTGTTCCCGAGTTTTTTACCAACCCCTCGTCTAAGGATGTTAAAATGGAAAATGTTCCCGACTTATTTGAGATTTCTTAACAAGTTATTACAATATATAATGCTCAGCATTTGTAAGATTTCTTTTAAATGAGATGAGACGTTAGTAACCAGAGCAAAGGTCAGGAGCCAATCGTAGGCGAGGAAATGAATGATAAATGGTGAGATAAACAAAATATTGTGGAAATACCCAAGTAACCAAATATTAGAAATCAAAATGAAAATTTGGCATGGTTTAAATAATTTGCGAAATTTGCGAAATAGTTTAAACCTAACATATGATAGTTTGAAATAGTGAAATAATTGTAGAGTAATCTGAAACAAATCTAAAAACAGCTCAAATTTAATTAAAAATGTATTTAAACTCTAATGAATAAAAAACCCATTGTTTACCACGCTCTCAATTTGAAAAGATGACCATCTCATGATTTTTGTTTTTATGGATAAAGCCGATTTAGTTTTCCAATATTTATAAAAAGAGTAACTTGTTGGAAAAAAGGACTGCTTCAACATGACATCTTGAAAAATCTATGATACGCAGTGGCATCAAAAGCTCTTCACATTCCAAAACTGTGGTTAGAATGTATAAAATGGAGGCAATGCATGTTTTACTTTAGGAATAGTGTTTTTTATTTTAAAACTATGGCTCGAGTGTCACTGATGAAAACCAATGGAGAACTAGCAGTTTTTAGAGTTCCCATTAATAGCTTCGATTGCACTAATGTACTGATACGATATTTTTACCATATTGTTACTTTATCAACTTTAATCGTTTTGATACTAGTGTCTTGCCTTTTACTCTTGATAGTAATGATATAACTGATTTCTTTACTATAGTGAGTATAAAAACACTCTGCTAGTATTGGTTGCCATGGTATTCCATGGTATTACAGTTGACCTGCAAGTTCTTTTGTACTATTTTATTTTCTTTAATATATTTGTTATGTATCTTGGGGTCCTCGTTGAGTTCATAGTTTTCTCTTTTCTTCCTTTATAAAGCTCACCTTATTAGCTCAATCCAAATTAAATTGATTATAATGTTTTTTTTTCAATGTTTTATTTAAGTTTTATTTTTGATAATGATTAGAAAGTTTACTTATCACCATTGGTTTTCTCTCAATAGATTGCTTTTTATAACACCCATTATTATATCATAATAATGGGTGTAAAAAAAAGCTAGCTAAGAACGGAACATAACATTGAAAATATACTGAAGGGAAAATATTAAGGAGGGTATGAAAAAAAATACTAATGTTTTAAAACAAAACACAATTGTAGGTACATTTAGCAATATGAATACTCAAAATAATAATCATATAATTGATAAGGAAATTATAGTAAACAACGTGTTTATCAACAATCAAAATGGTTTCACTTCTTGATAGTCAATAATCTGGATATCACTTACCAAAAATCCGACAGTAAGCATTTTTGAAAGTATTTTGTTTATTTATGTAGTTCCATGCCATTATGTGAAAACCATTTTATAATCTCTAAAGCTTACATCAAGTTAAAAAATTGCCTAGTTAATCAGATTTACTTATAAGGCGTAACGTCATTAATGATGAAGCAAATAACAGCATAAATGTTTTGTAACTAAAGTCACATCAAGCTATACTATTGTTTTAATTCTTTCTTAATATTTATAAATCATTTGCAACTTTAAATATTGAGTGTTCATTCAAGATACCTAAATGTGAAAATCCTTTTTATTTAAAGAAAACTATCTATATTAGATATAACAATCATATTTTGAGTGAATCTAGTTATATTTATTGGTCCAGTTTGAAGCAATTTTCATTTCTAAAAACTGGAATTTTTTATAAGGTTTCATAATCAATTTTTAATCCTCAAAACCAGTTTTTTGCAAGACCTTTTGTTTCAGCTATATTTACAGTAGCTAGCAAAATTCGATAATCTTTTATCATGAAAAATAATCAAATCAAATGAAATTTCAGTTGTCGACCAAAATAAATGTAGTTGGGCATGTTACAAAACTTAATAAAATCACTGTAAGCGATAAGTGATGAATCAACAACACTTGAGACTGCACCAAAGTCAAAACTACTTTCTTGAGTAATACAATTGTTATATATCATTGATATTACATCTTTTCAACAAGCATTTTGTTTGTTGATCAATTGATAATATGTTTACAGTTTTCATTACAGTAACCGGTTTTTGTAAATAATTTTCATTTAGACTGATATGGTTACCTTTGTCAATTAAATTGTGCGCAAAAGCATATATATATTGATATCTCCTTTTTTGTTCACTGAGTCACTGACTAATTTATGAAGTCTAGTAAAAATTATCAATTTAGCAGCCATATCACTAACTTCATACAAATATAATACTTGAACAATTTACTTTCCTAGTATTTCTATATACATTTTATGTCATGTGCTTGAGTACTTTGATATTCATATCAATTTAATATTTTTTAAACAATGCTTCATGTTTTAAAACAAAACTACTTATTGTATTTTATATCTGCATTTCAATTATCTTGGTGTTCGGATAAACCTTAATTGTTATTGTGAAAAAAATAATAATACCACCTGAAATATTAAACGTTGAATGTTTGTGTACAAGAGTGTAAAAAATACCCAATAATTTTATTAACAGAACAATGCACTACATACAATTTTTTTGCAAATATAATCTAAGTGAAAAAGATTATTAAGAATTTCACACTGAAAATCTAACCAAAAAAAATGGAAACTTATTTTTAAACCGAAAGTGTGGATCACGTGCTGTAGATTAATTGTCTCACGCTCTCTTTGTTATAGGATTTTTCAAAATGTTTTTTTAAATAAAACCTTTCATATAGGCTTTAAATTGTTTTCAGCATGCATTTTTTCAAATTACAGAGTCATAGAAGTTTTAATCTTAAAATTTTCGTTCACATTACTTTGACTCTTTTCAACTACAAGAATAACGATTGGAGTAAAATGCTGTTGAATCATACATAGCGAATCACAATATTTTCTCTGTATACCTTTAAAAAATTAGGATTTCATAGCTTTGAGTCGAAATATCATACAGTTTGAAATACACCAGCTAATTGATTCTCACCTCTAGAATTGTTATAAGTAACATTTTTGGATGCTTTTCTTAGTTTTCAATCTATATAAAAAAAACAATATCTCTGTAATGTAAAAAGTATTTTGAGAAACATGCTTTCGATAATAATAAAATTATTTCTTTCTTCAGACTTTATTAACAATCAAAAATCTTTATGGTTTCTACATTACATTGCTTTTTCTTTCTATAAAATTTGGAAAACCCCACTATCTGTTTTCTATTTAAAATTTCAAAATAACTTGTATCGTGATTTACTAAATTTTTTCTTTTTTCCAAGTCCCAATATTTTCATTTCAGCATATATATTGTGGACCTATTTTAGATATCAAGCGAATATTTGAAATTCTTGATCTGTATTACGCAACATTTAAAGGAAATTCTATAGTTTTTCAGCAAGAATATATGAACAAACCATATCATTTATAAATTTTGATCAATTGTAGTTATGGCTATCTAACATGTTTCTTTTGCGCTCGCCTAATGACTCCATGTATGTTATTTCGGATTCATATAGGGATGGATACTAGTTAATTAAGTGACTCTATTGGCTTCAGTCAGTATTTGATTAGCAATATTGGGGTAATTGGTTATTTTCAATTCTTTCAATAAATCGATTTTAAAATGATTTAATATTGTGAAATTACTGAAGTTTTAATGAATTTTGAATGCCAAGAGTGTGATATACTCACCTATAGTCAAGAAAAATATCGTTTTTGTATAAATATATTAATTACAGAAGACTTATATACCATGCGGTTTTATTCTATATATTTATTTATCATTGACACTTGGTTGATTATACATGCCTTATAGTTACAAGATCCGCATTCATATATCAAGCGTTAGTGGTTTAGCGGTAAAATTCGTGGTTGCCATCCACGAGCCCCCGGTTCGACTCCGGGCTAACGCATTTTTGTTTTGTAAAATTCATAGTCTAACGATGATCGTTAACCAAATTTCAAAATGTTTCTAAACGATAGAGTGATGGCTTTTTTAGTTCATCTTTTTTAATCTTATATTTAATTTAAGTTAGTGAAAAAAAATAGGAACTTGCATGATGGTTGTAGGTTTTATCCATTCAACCTGGAGTCTTAGTTCAATCTGCTCATGTTCAAAAAGTTTTCTTGTTAAAATGGTTTCGCTGCTTGCAATCTAGTAATCCCTCTCATATCATTACTATCTAGGATTTAGCATATTTTCCATAAAACATCTCTCTCAGCTTGTTTTTTATTTCATTCTATTTAAATAAATTAGTGCTAATTAATATATATACTGACTGATTGAGAATTTTAGTGTTTAAGTGTATATCTAGAATACTTAAGATAACTGGCATGCTACCTTATACAGTTAAAATATCAGTAAAAGTAGTCATGTTGGGAATGTCAAAACTGATGTGAGTTCCTCCTTACATATTTTATATGAATTTTTTAAAGTATCAACTACAAAAAAGGTTGAATGCTAAAAGTTTTAATTTTTTCTATATTTTATATTCAATGAAAAATGTTATTTTTCCTACCAATATATCTATACATAGTAAAGTTGCATAGGGTCTGTTGAGATAGGTAAATACATTATTATATTTTCCCCCTCGTGGAACCGTACGTGCAGCTTTCATCACATATGGCTCGAGCATTAAATAAGGTTATTGTTTAATAGTTAATTATTTATATATTTTTTTTGATTTATTTGATTCTTTATATTAAGCATCAAATTAAATCCTTCCTCAGTTTTATGAGGTTTTTTTGAAGCTATTATTTTTTCCAATCTAATTAATATAAATATCTACTAGTCAATAAAGGATAATTATCAAAAAAATATTATGATTTTATGTTGATTTATTATTAATCTTTTTACAAATCCAGATTTTTTTACTTCATTTAAATCATGAGAGCCCGCGTATACGTGTTTTTAATAAAACATTTCCTTGACTAACCGATTAAATATTAAATTACCTGCTGATTAAATTAAAAATTACCTCAATTAAGGGTTGATAAATTGATTAGTTATTCCAGCATTTGGTAAAGATAAATATTATATAAATAATTGTAGGATAAAATTATAAAATATAAGTTAATATGATATAAATTAAAGAATTTAAGTTGAATAGAAATAAGATACATTAAATTTATATGATTCATTAATACCTTTAGCTATAGCTCATTGATCATAGGAACTAAAAATAAAAGTTTAGTTTTAAATACTCAAAAATTTACTGAAGTTGAAGTAAATTTATCAATTCATGAATTAAATGAAAAATCCAAATTCCCAAGTAGTTTAAAAAATAGTAAAAATAAATGTATGAGTGAATGAATATTTTTTGTAAGTAATATGAAATTAACTACAAGTTTTTTTCCCAATATTATGTACATATCAATAAAAGCTGGAAAGTTGAAAAAACACAATTAAGAATCATCACTCTGACTTATTCAATAAATGTCTTCAATATAAAGTGACCCAAAGCAATGAATTTATTTCAACCTCTTTGATGTTTGTAAAAATGATACAATACATATTACAAATGAATCATTATAAACTAAAAGAATCAGTGCAAGATCAGTCATTTCTCATGTTACGTTTCTTTGTTTTTAATACGTTTTTCCCATTAGATAATATATCATAGAATTGAAGTTGTTTTAATTATCTGGTTTGGTTAGTATTAGATTCATTAGCCTTCATTCATTTTCGTAATCTATCTGATAAATATTATTTTGTGCTGCTAATTATTTAATATATTCCACAAGAGTCATTCTGGAATTGGTCATTATTGATGAAGTTCCAGCATTTGCAATGACCTCGTTTAAGAATATTTACCAATTTCAATATCAATGAGTTCATAAATTTAGTTATAATATCTTCATTTAAACTTTTTCCATCAATTGAGCGCTTTTGTATTAACTTTTCAATAAATTATGTTATCTGTGTTTTTATTTGTTGCTATATCATCTTCTCTGTAAATTAGCATTTTTTAATTTTTTTTATTTCATCAAGCTCGCTAATACATTTCAAATTTAATATAAAAGTTAGAACCGTTCTAAATAATAACACCATACAGTTTGACAGTTTTCTAGCCATTAAATTCAAAAAGCTTTAAAAATTGGAAATTTTTAAATAGATTGTTATTAACGATCCCAAACTGCATTTAATAAATGACCTTTAGTTAATTAAAAGTATTTACTTTTCAAATATTTTTCTACTTAACAGCATAATATGGTTGGGTTTCGGCAACTACAAAGGTGCTTTTAGTAAGTTATTGACCTTTTCCAATCTTAGTACCAAAAATATATTGAATCAAATCACTAATTGTTAATATTCTTCATTACTTTTCTTATTATGAAAGCATTTAATAGTTCAGTGTTTGTGTGAATTAAAATAAAATATTTAAAATTCATTATTATTCTGGTTTTTAAAGAAATGATTAAAATTAATTACCGATTTCATTTAGATATCACTTAATTAAGACTATACTTGTATTTCTCGTGATATAAAGCTTTTACAAAAATTCTTAAAATTGTAGTTATTTTATTTACTTTAAAATTTTTGTATTTTTAAGAAGTTCAAATTTTATTATTTAAGTTTTGCTAAGTGATAATTTAATTGATAACTCCAGTCAATTTAGTGGTAGATTTTAATTTTAACATGATAAAATTTTGAAATTTTCAATACTATCTCTCAATACTTTTTCAGTAAAGTGATTATTTATAAGTTTGAAAAAATATATATAGAGAGCAAATTTCAATACAAACATGTCAATATTGCCTTAGTAATTATAATGTGTCCTTGAACAGTCATCTTCAGATATCTCGAACTCAAATTTTTATTATATAAATTACTATCATCTTAATTTTATTGAGAGAGGAATATTTTAGGAATATTTCTATTTTATATTGTTAGAATTGACAGTTTGAGTATTGAAACTTGTAAACGATAAATTTAATTTTTTGTACATGAAAGTTTTAAAATTATTAAATCAACTCATTTTTCAAAGTTAAGTAACTCTGTAAAGTTAATAGAAAGTAGCAAACATCTTTTTTGGCCCTAACAAAATATTTTTTTATTCATTTTAGTTGATGTTTGACAATGAATTTTCTATTTCTCTACAGGAGACCCATTCTAAAAATTTTCAATGGATTTAGTTGAAACTCTCTCAATAGCAATTTTTATATATCTAAAAGTTTTTTATACATTAACGATTTTTAGCACATTGAAATTTTGTGAATTCAATACTACAACGTGAGATTTTTTATCATATATTGGCTTTCCACTACATTTCCAATTATGAATTTAATTGTTCTTATTTTATATTTTAAAAAAGATTTTAGTTTCATCAATTGCTAAATCACTTGTATCAATATATAGAATTTACAAAATTAAATATTTCCATTATTTCAAGGTTAATAATGATATTTTTCTTTTATTTTTAATGAATATCGAATTAAAAACGTGTTAATAGTTACTTTTTTCAAAAGTGAATACTAAAATCATTTTTCCATTTAGTAATATCGTAATTTAATTTTTAAATATATAAAAATTTATCTTTTTTTTAAAAAAGTGATTTTCAATTTATATTGAAAAATCAATTTTTAAACAGATCTATATTAAGTTATTTTTAAATTTGTATTTAATATTGATTCAGTTTTTAAAACTTTCATTTTGTCATCTTGTTCTCATTTACACTTTTTCCAAACTCATTAATAGTTTTTATCAATGTTGAATTCATACAATCCACACTAGACAAGTTTAAAATTATTGACATAAGTCGGTACCAATTTATCAATTTAGATGTGTTAAAATTGACAAATCTGTTAAAAACACATTATTATGAACATTACAACTAGTTGGATGAAAAAATAAACAATTCAATATCATCAGTTATTTTCATTTTTGCGCTCTTCCTTTGCTTCTAGTTTAACAATACTTAATTTAAGGAGTTTGGGAAAATATTTTTTATAAATCCGCAATATTACACAAATTCACTTAATCTTTCAATCACTCAACATTGTATTAGAGTCACTTAATGGTAAAAACAAATAATTTGCTTAAAACATTTTATAGTAGATAAAAAACAATTTCACAAATTATTTAGAAAAAAGTTTTGCTAGATTAAAGTGTCTCAATTTAATTTTTTTTCCCAAAAGTGTAGGCAACTTGATTAATTAAAACTGAAAACATTTCCTGAAAATCTACCATAAGTGATAATGGTATTTTGCATACATATACAAGCAATAAGAGACTTTAAATTATATTTTTCATGGTAATTCCAATTATTAGTACTGACTTTTTAAACAAACTTTATCCAAGTTGTTAAAACGGATTGACATATTTAGTTTTAGCAGTCGAATCATTAGAACTATAAGTTCTGAAATTTGTTTCTAGAAAATTTGGAAATTTTACTTCATTTAACTTCACTTTTATATATATGGTTCAAGTGTGCTTTTGTCATATTGTTCAGTTTTACTTGTTGTTAAACACTATAATATTTTTGTGGAAATTAGAAACTGTGAGAGTGATAGCTGTGAAAAGTAATCGGTAATTTTGCAAAAAAAAAAAAAGAATTTATCTTGCGATAATTTAAACGTATCGTTATTTAACAAACATTTTTTTCTGCAGGATCTATACTTACAAAATTTGGAGCATATCCTAGATTTTTCTAATTTACTAGTTTACTAACATTTCTGCACAAAATTGTGACAAAATATATTATACTAAGCATCAAATTATAAAATATATACCTCTACAATTAGCAAGCTTGATCCAAGATGAAATGTATGGTAAATGTAAAATTTATTTTTTAGCCTCTAAAGAATACTTATATATCGGCATTTTGAGAGTTATCTATTGTGGAAATGTTTATGAATAAACTACTAAACACAGAAAACCACGAAACTATTTTTTTTTTCAAGTGCCACATACAATTTTAACCGTTCATGAATATCTCTTTTTACTGTAAGTTTCCATGAAAACATATAAGGATGTAATTCAGGGTCTGATGCTTAGTGGGAAATCTTGAAACAGGCGCATTGTATTCACTACATGGCTGAGTGTGTGTTATTATTAAAAACATTTAAATTAAAGCGTTTTTGCTTGTATTCAAAGTAAAGAAAACCAAGTCAAGCTCAAAAAGTGTTATATTAATTGTAAGAAATATACTTCATAGATTTAAAACATTCAGATTTTTCATCATGAATCTATATAATGAATCAAAGTCATGTGTATTTAAGAGAGAAATGTCCTAGATTTTGGTATAAATATCTGATTAATTATATTTTTATATTTTAACTAAATATTTATTTATTTATTTATTTATTTATTTATTTATTTATTTATTTATTTATTTATTTATTTATTTATTTATTTATTTATTTATTTATTTATTTATTTATTTATTTATTTATTTATTTATTTATTTATTTATTTATTTATTTATTTATTTATTTATTTATTTATTTATTTATTTATTTATTTATTTATTTATTTATTTA
>JAJMHM010000054.1:0-92061 GCA_030566045.1 Geotrichum geniculatum | reverse complement strand
CTTTTTAATATTAATTTTATATTATGTCAATCGCCTTATAATCGATGAGTTCTGCACACCATAAATTTTATTATTTGTTATTATGGAGCTTGGCTGCGGAATACCTATTTCCTTTCGTACATCTATTTCGATTTTACTATACCACGAGTCATTACCTAAATACAGTGAATTTTAATCATTTTAACTCACGAAAATTTAAGTATATATTTGACATTTTGCAGCAGGATATAGCCTACGGATATGCAGGGTACTTCGAATAGTGTTAATCTGTATAGATTTCAACACATGAATAATTATCTAGTCTAAATATATGTTTTTTTGGTTCACAAATTAGTTTCCTTTTTCTACTAGAATGTAAGCCACTGAGGGAAGAAAATTGATGTGAGTATATGGAGATCAAAGATACTGAGTTGATCAGTATGATAGACTCAATAAATACAGTAAGAACAATTGATTATCACAGTTCACTAGAAGAAAGATTATTAGGGAAGCTTGAATTCACGTTTGGTATATATCTGAATAGGTATATTTAGTTCAGTCAATCATTTCTCAGATATACTCAAATTACTAGACAGTAATATTATTCATAACTAGATGCAAGTGTATATCATTTAAATTTTTAAATATGAAAATTTATGGAAAAAAAAACACGATGAATATAGATTTGAAAATGAAAATGATTCTCTGGAATGGGTGGTAGCAATAATGTTAAGGATTTGATAGACCCAGCTATAGTCTTTATAAGGTGAAACTTTTATTTCGTTGCAAATATAAGTATTTTATTTGTAGTAGCAAACATCAAAATGGCAGGCCTCTTTCAGATTTATTTATGACTTATTGTTTTATTAATATAGATGTTAAGCGGATATTCTAAATTGTTAGTTTAGAAATTAGTGAGATTTTGTAAATATTATAGAGAATTTTTTATTCTTGAGTTTACCTCGAAATCTTTTGAATAACGAGTTGCTAATTAACGATTGTACAAGAATTGACCTGAATGATATTATATTTAGGAAATTGATATATTCTACTATTTTCATGTCAAGTCATAGTATCCATTTCAGAATTGTACTCATTAGCTTTCATCTCATAGTTAAAGTTATAGTCCTCGTTAAGCAAAAAGAATGCTAGTCTATAGAAACTAGGCTGCTCCTCAATCTATGGAAGAGTTCAAAATTAATTTGTTGCAAAATTGAAAGGCTGTTTGCAGTCTTTTTCAAATATTTTCTTCTGATCATAACAACAGCGTATCTTTTGACTTGAATCATATATTGCTTACATTTCTATATTGATTGACTACTTACTGATATTAAAATTTAAGCTTTCCATTGATTACTTTTAGACATTTTTCACAGAAAATAAGTGTTGTACTCACAATTCGTATTTTAAACATGTGTTATATGTTAGGTTTGGTTCAAAAAATAGTTACCTACAGTGCAATTGGCCTCTTCATATTTAAATTTCTCTACATAAACCAATTGGATAAGTTATTCAATTCTAATATATTTTTTAAAACTTTTCTTGTAACTGGTATAGCCAAACAATAGGATTCAACAACTTGCGCTAACCCAGCATTTCAAGTTGAAGGGCTCAGTGAAAATTAGGAATATCAGATTTAATTACTAAGGTGTACATTTTTCATATAAATCTTTTACTATCTGATTGAACAACAGTCAGTATTAGGAAAGACTGAATAAAACTATTTCACTAATCAAAAATCAAACAAAATCATTTAAGAGATTTCATAGGTAGAAACAACTTATTTTAGCCAATGAATGAAACGAAATAAAAATATTTTACCTAAATAAACTTATATAACACGAAAATGCAAACACTTGAATAACAATAATACTACCAAGAAAATGATTCTTCAATATAGTCAACCCTTCCTTTTGCACTTCCAAGATTGTCAGTAGCACATCTTCTCATAGTATCATTCAATGTGGGGGGACCACAAACAACAATTCCTACACTTCCGCTAGATCTACTAATATAACTAGCAAGAAGTTGATATGAATCAGGACGTCCACCATACTTAATATTGATATCGGAAAGGTTAGAGCTATCAGTATCGGAAACATTCTTTTCTTGTCCAGCACTAGAGGAATCTTCAACCTTTTGAGGTGTAGTAATGTAAATTTCCGTTTCACATCTATCCTGCTTTGCCAGGTAAGTAAGCTCTTTAGAAAACCATTTCAAGGCAGAATCATGTCTGGTAATCCATAAGAAAACAATATTTTGCTTCATTTCAGATTTCTCAAGCAGATCAGCAGCATAGGAATATGTAGCAGTTACGCCAATTCCACCACCAACAAAGATAACAGTATCATAATGTTGGAGGTTTTGCTTGTGACCATAAGGACCATCTAGCAACAGGGTGAAGTTCTTGGAGCCATTATTAGCAATTAGCTTGTTGTAAATATCGCGAGTTCTACCCTCTTTTGCAGCACCGCAAATAATTAGCTTATCCTTAAATTCAGGATCAGGATGTTGGTAGATGGTGAAAGGATGAGATTCCCAAAAAGCCCAAGGGCTCATGACATGGAAATAAACATGGCAACCAGGATAATACTTCCAGCGATTTGAGTATGTGATGGTCATTTTGAATATGTCATGATCGTAGAGATTAGTTTCAGCTTTGCCAAAACCAGACCACACGAGTCTGAAAAGACGAACAGCACGATCGAATCCCCAGATAGCGAAAGAAGTGTAGAGCCATTGCAACCAACCCAAATCTTTGCAGTGGTAGTAGCAGGCAACAAGGAAGACAGCAGCGATAGCAATGTGAATTACAAGGAAAGCCTCATACCATCTGGAACGCAAGACGTAGATACTCTGGAATAAAAGAAAGCAAGAGAGAACAGTAGCTACAACACCCCAGACCCAGTAAGGTTCCTCAAACTCGGAAGCGTATTGTTCTCTGACAAGAATTGAATAAGCTATTCCGTGGATAACAGCGTGCAATACCATACCTCTTGCAATCCATCTATGGTAAACATTGAAGGTATCAAAAGACCATCCAGTAGCCCACATGAAGATATTGTTTCTGCTTGCAAATAAGAAAAGGGCAGGGAAATGTACAAAGGCAATAATACCACTTCTGTCGGCCAAATATCTGGCGAGGGCATCGAAATTATCGCTGTAGTAGCCATTTGGCTGGAAGAGATCGAACTTGACAAACATAAGAATCAAGTTCAGTACGACATATCCGAGCAGTGCCATGGTTTGTCCTCTAGTAGGAGCGACCATACCAAAGACTTTCCAACTTTTTAGAGGAATTGAGTGTTTGAATCCAAAAGTAGCAGGAATGGTGAACATTTGTCTGAATTTGACGACATAAGGACTATTCATAGACAAGAGGGTCTTTGGTGAAGCAGATCTCAGCAAGTTTATGAAAGCACCAACGACAATTACAGCGAGCCAATAAGCCATCATAATTCCACCGAACAGAGTTCCAGAATAGACTTCCCAGTAAAAAGTTCTGTAGGTTTTGATGGAGACGTTGAGTTGGTCTTGTCTGTAGATGATGGGCTGGGTGATGAGCGCAGTATCATTTTTAACGTCCATAGCAGAGATAAAATTGTTACTGGCTTTATCTTTTTCATACATGGCCCAGATCTCGTCAAAAGTGACGGTGACGTTACCATATTTTTGGCATCTCTCCAAGAGGGACGGGACCGCTTCTTCAATGGCTTTTTTGTCATTTCCAAAGTTAGCCATACAATTGATTATGGTGGACATAAAGACGCTGCTTGAACAACGGCAAGTATAAAAGCCTAGAGGTTTGCATTCAAGAGTATAATCAAAACTGTCAGAACAGATCCAGGTAGGGGCATCTTTACTGGCGAAGACCGTTGAGAGCCAGAAGCCCAAGAGGATAATTGAATTGTAGAACTTCATAGTCGGAATGAATCTTTAGATCTTTAGAGATCTTTAGAGTAATCTTTAATCTTTAGAATAATCTCTAGAATAATCTCTAGAATTAGCAATAGAAACAATGGTTATCGGATTGAAATAATCTCCAAAATTATGGGAATCTCAAGAGATTTATATACAAAAAAAAGGTAAATCAGGTTAAAAACTTGCTATAATTCTCTAAACTGAGAACCAATTATGTGAGAGTCAATGAGATTGAATAAATAAGACAATTATTACAAAAATTATCACAAAAAAATATTACGAAAAAATTTTACAAAAAAAACTAATTAACCTTCTGTAAAGTTACTGATATGCTGGAGAAGTGGTTTTCAAATGGAAATTTACAATTTTCGTACCTATGCAGTTAACAACAGTATCGGATTTTAGCTAAAAACTTGGCTCGTTATTCTTAATGAAACTTGGCTTTCCTTCGTTATACTCGGGGGCCTGAAATCTCGTTACAAACAGTTAAAACAACAATAAAGAGCAGAAACCGGTAAATTTTTGAGAGAAATAAGGCGATCATCTTGGGAATGCAGATTTCGTTCGGTATTCTGGCCAATTTCACATGAGACAGAGCGAAATAGAATTTTATCAGATATATCATCTTGATCTGATATTATTGGTCACTGTATTTCGTATTTTGCTGCATTGGCAGTTTATCAATCGCATCTGTGCCCAATTCATTTGTTTAGGGCAGTTGCAGTTTATAGCCTATCAGTTTTAACTTTCGACATTCGGTTATTGTATCGTATTTTTTCCCAACGGGAACACCTACGTTCGAGAGAGAATCCAGGCCTGGGGAGTCAAGTCGGACTGGAGAGTCAGAGTCAGAACCAGAACTAAACAAGAAGGTTTAGAGACGTTCAACCACGAACGAGATCAAACAGTTGGTATATCTTGTCAATGGTTTATACTGTCAACAACAGCCCTATGACTGACTGAGTTCTGCACATAAAGCATTAGCTTTGCTGCCGAATAACGACCAAACTTTACGTTTATCCCTCTTTACAGTGAAGTCCGTCCAGTAATTTTAAATTCTTCGGAAGATTCTTCGTGAATCAACATGTCAAAAGCTAAACCATTAGCCCACGGTTGAGAAATAAGTGAAAAATAACCTGTGAAATAGAAATATTCTATAAAGCGAAGAAAATAACCTATATAACGAATAAACTATAATTCTCCAAATAACTCCAAATAACTCCAATACCTATTATCCATCTCCAATACCTATTCTCCATCTCCTATTCTCTATAGAATGAATGTCCTTACATCTACCAAAATTGTGAATAACCGAAATAGTTTCGGATCAACCCATCATGAAAAGGCGCTCTTCCTATATCTCTGCAGCTATAGAACGGCACCTCCTATCAACAGTACTCTATTATTTACCAAGTTCAGCTTTTTGACAGTTGATCTAGTTCTGGTTTGTCCGGAGAAATTTTAATGCTCACAAAGACTAAACTGTCGATCAAATGGTTTCTCATAGTAATCTCTCTCGTCTTCCAAAGACCTCTCCTTCATCAACTCCAATCTCACCTCCTTTGCCTTCTCCAAACTCATGGGCCATTCAACCTCGTTGATAACCTTATCAAGTAGCTCTTGAGGAAGCTTTCTAGCTAGCGTGTTGTCGGTAGTGCTAACTTCGTTCATGACCCAGTCCAACTGCTGCGGAGGCACTCTGTCCGTCGTCATCACCTTGTCGTTCTCCGGATCAACAATGAAGAAACAAATAATCTTGCGGTGGCCCGGCTTTGTCTTGTCAACAAGGCTGAACGGTGCTACTCTGTGCTGAAGTATATTGGGAAACACCAAGATTCGGTCTTCAATGCACTCAATTGATCCCACAACTTGGTTCATAACGTCGTCGTCATTAAGACCAAAAACAACCCGAATTCCTTGGTTATCTCCTTGGTCATATTCAGGGTCCGCAACAGCTACCCGAAACCCTAGAGAAGACGTCGTGATATTCTCACTATCATAGTAATATATAACCGTTGCAACAATATCCTCATTTATCTGCCCTTCAACGTGCCATGATCCACCGTCATAGTCGGGATTCTCTGGGGTCAAAATAATGTTGGCCAGTTTGGTAATCACCTTCAACTTCTTTCCGCGTACATCATAATCAACGCGATCAGTCGGAAGTCCATCCCACTTGACAGGAATTGGCGCTGGTAGCCTATTTCTCATTTGCTCCTCGTACAAATCTTCTTGGTCTGTCAAATAGTCGGGCTCGGGCTCGTCGTAAAGTCCATACTCGTTCTTGAATGGATCTAAACGGACGCGCTGCGGAGACGCATAGTCTGAAAGAGTGAGGTTGATTCCTGGAATAGCAGCTTCAAAAATATCAGCTATAGGTTGGTACAGTTCTCGGTGCCAAACTGGATGCAGATTATTGATATAAGATTCGATCTTCACGCTTCCGTCTTCCCCAACATTGAAAATAGAAGGAAGCCATTGAAATCGGCTTGAGTATCCAAAACCCATAAATTTGTCTTTTATTGTATGTCGAACAACGTGAAACTTGGGAGCACGCTTGAGCTTGACATCTTTCAGCGGATTTTGAAGCAGGCCAACAGACACTCCTTCGGGAGCTACTGGAGTGATCTCATATTGATATGGATATAGAGAAGGGTGAACAAGATCCAGTACCTTGTTGTCCGAGCCAGGATGCCAATCCAGCTGAGAATCAGGTACTTTTTCAAGAACAAGAGCGTGTTTCTTGAATCTGGCTTTCAGCTCTTTGGGTACCAGATTGTCGCCGAATGAAATATAGTCATAGGGGCCGATTTGGAACTTTTCGCTTGACTGTTTTCTTCGTAACTCGTAATACTCCAGCTCTGCAAAAACATAGTCAATCAGACTTTCAGAAACCTCTTGTTCAGTGAGCTCTTTTTTCCATCTGGCAAGAATCTCAGGGTTTTTGTACTTGATCCACCACTCTGGCTTCGACCGGATGGAAGAAGAGATCTCAATGATTTTCTTCTCGTCAATGCATCGAGGAACTTGCATGAATTTGGTATCTGAATCGTGAGCATCATAAAAGGGATGAGCAAACGTTGTAGGTCCTCGTTTACTGTATCGCACACTGTCGAGACTCCACATTGTTTTCCAGTCATACGTTGCATCTTGGGGGATTTCCTCTACCTTGAAATCATCAGCAGGAAGGTACGATGTGGGGATGGTCTTGTCAGTCATGTTTCTTGGTTTGTGGATATGAAGAAATCATCTGGGGGATGCTGGTCTTTTAAATCTTTTGGATTATATCTACTCCTTTTAGGATCTTTCAAATGGGTCAAACATGCAGTAATTTATAGTGATATCTCTACAAAAGTTTGTAGTAGCGATTTCACTGAGCTTTTCGAAAATGTGCTGTTACCAGAATTTATAAAAATATCAGTCTTCTAACTTTGTTTTGGTCAAGCAAAGGTCAGCAAATGAGGTACCATTTGATATTACGTCTAATATAACCCTTTTAGGAATTATCGATCGTCATTGGATAATAATGGTTTATTTCGCGTTCTGACGTGTTGAGCTCGCGTGTTTTTCAATTTATCCCAATTGGGAATTGGTACAAACTGTTAACAAATTTCGTCTCTTGCGCAGACGTAGGGCGAGAACTGGCTGAAGTTTGCAAACATGATGTCTGGAAGCAGGTTTTGAAGTAGGATGAGGTGTTTGAGCTCGAAGCTTTTTATCTATTGAGAACAGGAATTCATATTAGAACAGATATTTGATTTAATTCAGTGACGTCTTTTTTTTCATGCAAAAATCTTTTTCGCGTTCTCGGCACTTTTTTTCGTGGGTCGGTTTCATTATCGCTATTTAGACGGCGTTGAATGTCGAGCAGCCGTAGAAAATGTGTGCTATTGAGTCACGAGGGTTTTACTGTATAAGGAAACTAATCGACGTTTGCGAATCCAGAATGGGAAATAATATGATATTCATTAGTTCGATATTTTGTGCTATTGATGGTTTTCGGGGAAAACCTTTTAATTATAGAAAAGCAACTTCTTGAAAATGAATTTTTATAAATCATATATTCTAGTATAAAAATTTGAATTTTATGATGTTTTGTCAGTTGAACTATGTATACCGCAAAAGAATCTCAATGTCTAATCAATAAACATGAATGGCATTACTTTCACTGAAACAGCTTGAACAATCCAAATACGAATATCTGAGAGGAAAAGTATGATTGATATGGCAAAATGCATGTTATCCAAATTTTTATAGTATGAATAGTTTGGTTCGAGATAAGCATACTTGGATTTGTTCAATGATCTTTTAGCATAGAATTTTATTATTTTTATAGAATTTTATCATCTTTTACAATAGTTTTATTATTTTTATAGAATTTTATTATCTTTATAGAATTTAATCATCTTTTACCACACTATTGTATTATGTTTGTATTTTTGAGATGGTATAAATTTAAGAAAAATAAACAAATTTTACAACTAAAATAATTGTTTTTGTAGAATCTTTAATATTTTTTGTGTCAATTATTTTTAAGTTATCTGGTATATTTTTCAGCATCTGCCCTTGATTTATCTATAATCATGTACATTCCTCTTCAAATTTTTATTTGGAACGAGATCAAGCAAGATTGATTGACTGTTTTCCATTCCTTTGAAATTGTATTAGAAATTACAAGTTTGTATTAAATTTCCTAATTGGGTTTGTGATAGAAACAGCACCGTTATGAAGTAAAAAAGTATTTCCACAAATATACAAGCAATATTCACATCTCATTGTGTAGAAATTTTGATATGTTTGCTCCATACTATTTGATAAAGTCAAAATGCTATTTCTGAATACCCATAAAAACTTATTGTAAATTGGAAAAAGGGCATATCCTAAATATTCTACTTTGATTTTCCATTTTAAAAAAATATCTGCGTGTTCTTTACTTGCTAAAGTAGGTCTGAAAATGAAGAAAAAAACTCTGGTTTGACAAAAACTATTTTCATTAAATTGCTTGCCAATAAAATCAGCTATTTCTTTTGTAATATCATTTCAACTCAGATATTTAGTACCTACCAGTTCAATTTGTGTATAATTCAGTTAAAACTGTAAAAATAATCTGATCAATTCTTAAGCAATTTATTGATAAAAAGGGTTTTTCTATATCTGTAAACAGATTCATATTTCATTTTTAGATCCCTTGTATATAGTGTAGCAAACTCTTTAGCAAATTATTGAAAGTTTTAAAAGTTTAGTCTAGATATGAAGACTACACTTGCTTTTGACTTTATTCTTCTGTAAAACTTGCAAAAATCCTGAAAACTGAAAGTTTTAGAATTTGAATAAACATTTCCAAAAAACCAATAACCATATTTATAAAACAAGACGGTTCGATGGTCTAGTCGGTTATGGCATCTGCTTAACACGCAGAACGTCCCCAGTTCGATCCTGGGTCGAATCATCTTTTTATTTTTGGAACATATTTTTTCATTCAATTAATACTCCATTTCTAAGAAGAAAAAAATAAACAAAAATCAGTATTAACACTACTATATACACACAAATAAACAATGCAGAAATTTCTTTTCTCTAAACAATAACGCTTCCTTTATCAACATGAGCACCCTTGAACTCGCCATTAACATCGTCACTAGGAAGAGTCGAATCTAATGGAGAATACAAATACCAAGCCTTCATAGCATGAACAGCAGCTCTGGTTTTACTCTCAATTAAACTGGCACCTTGACCCTCTCCTAACTTTTGATCCCCACTGAATACTCCAACAACAAAGACAGGATGCGACGTGAATCTACCAGACTCGACCAGAAGACGAGACACAGGAGGCTCCAGACCTTCACGAGCACATAGACGAGATAACTCACGAGTAGGCTGGTTGAAAACTAACATTTGCGCAAGATCAATCTGCTGGGATTTGATGATATAATTGTGAATGAAGGTCTTTGTAGCTTCAAGACCAGAATGAGCATAGATACCGCCAATAAGAGCACGAACAAAGGTGGCCAAAGCACCTTCGCGACCAGCGTAGATATGTTCACCGCTTAAAAGCTCAACGACACCATTTTGTCTCTTGACGGAGGTTGGACTATAGCGAAGCTTGCCAAACAGGGTTTCTTCGCTGTCTTCTGAGAGATAGCGGTCGAGGGCAGATCTGCTGTCTTCCTCGACACCCCAGCTGATTGCGGTATTGGAGAGGGCTTTGGAAGAGAGATACATGTTGGCGATGTTTTGCAAGATCTCGGGAGTCAGTCGGGGATATTTGACGAGGAAGTATTCGTAAATGTAAAAGTTCAAAATGTTTCTGCCGAAAGATGCCATTGACAAGTTGTCGGTGTACTGGGAATTCGCTGATTGACAGATTAAGGTGCGGGCCAGAGTGGTTAATGGCACCAGGTCTTTTAAGCCGAGTCTGGCGTGCAGCGTTCTTAGGGACGAAGCATTCTGGAGGTCTGAATCTTTAATGATCTGGAGGTCGCCCTTACGCCAGTAGGAGCCGAACTCTGTGACATTGGCTGGAACGGTATAGCTAGAGCCCTTGGTCTCTTGTGCTGTGCTGTGTCGGGTGCTGAATAGCCTGCCTAGAGGAGTTCTGTTCCTGAACGGAGATGCTCTGAAAGCCAAATTGATGCTTCTTCTCGACAACATTACACTGGGTCTGGCCGTGGTGTGGTAGCAAGATCACGTAAAGTCTCCAGCTGTTGGTTGGTTAGGTGGTTGAGTGTGACAACGAAATTTTTTTACTTTTTGGATTTTTTTTTTTCAGGATTTTTCATGCTGATATTTACGCTGCATCTCACCTTACCCGTACCCAAGAACTCCCAGCCAATCAAAAGATATCTGATAATATTACCATTTACCGAAAATCTGTTTCCTTCTTCCACCATATCAAACAGTATTCAACGATGGGCGGACACGGACACGACTTTCTACCAAATGTGAGTATAGCGAGATGAGCGAGCGAGTGGTGACTAACGGTAACTTAGCAACCATGGTCTCCTGCTGGAGGATGGTGGTTCACTCCCAAGAACGCGAGAACGAATCTTGCCTATATTGCGGTTGGCATGCTGGCTATTTCCATAGCAGGCTACAAGTTTGGCGAGACCATTAAGGTCAATAGCAATCGCGAAGTTGACGATGAGACCATTGCGCGTTGGAACAGTGCTGCCAGGAAGTCCAGGGAGGCTGCTGCCATTTCCAAGGCTGCTGGGGGTCAATAATCATTTTCTCATAATCATCGACAGTTGGTGGTAATAGTTTGCATCAAATAGCCAAATGAATCTGGTATTATACATGGTCAATAGTGGTGGGTGGTGGATGATTGATGGAGTAGATGGGGATGGGGATGGGGATGGGGATGGGGATGGAGTAGATGGAGGTTTAGTTGATGGAGTAGATGAAGGTTTAGTTGATGGAGTTGATGGATGTTAATAAGGATTCAGTTGATGAGGATTTAGAGGGTAGATAGTGGGTGTTAATGAAGGTCCAGAAGGTAGTTTGGAGGGTAGAGAGTTCAATAAAGGCTTTAGTAGAGACTTCAGTAGATGGATATCAATGCGTAGAAGTATGAGTATATATGGAGTGTAGAGTGTAGAGTGTAGACAGTGTCATTAGGACCAACTAGACATAGAACCAACTAGACAATGAGCTGGATACTTGACTAGAATAAACTTGACTATAATGGACTTGAACTAGAATATGAAGCTTGAAAATATTTGACTGAATGAACTTGAATATACTTGACTTGAATCACCTACAATATATTCAACTAGAATAGACTTCAACTTGAACTAGAATATACTTGACTTGAATATAATGAACTCCAATATACTTAACTACAATATACTCAACTAAAATATACTACTTTATACTCAACTTGATTATTCTCAATTTAAAACTAGTAAATTCTTAATTATCTTCACTATAATTCAATATACTTCAACACTAAATCTTACATAAGCCTATATACTCATCAATCCTTAATCCACCACCCACTGTTATGAGATTGCTCTCAGTAAATGCCCGATCACTTCTGTTCATTCGACCGACAGTCTTCAAAAGAACCATGAGCACAATCGACACTTCTCTCACTTATACCAGCGAACGACTGGCTGAACTAAAGGCCAATCTGCAAGATGTTAAGAGTACAATCAACGATTCTGTCAACTTGGTAGCAGTATCAAAATACATGCCAATGTCCGACATTCAAGCTCTGTACGACTTGGGCCATAGACACTTTGGAGAAAACTACGTCCAAGAACTTATTCAAAAAGTTGAAGTGGTAAGTATCGTCAAATGCTTCATATCAGTTATTAACACTATTGCAGCTTCCAAAAGACATTGACTGGCACTTTATTGGGTCTCTTCAAACAAATAAATGCAAAGTACTTGCAAAATTGCCTAGTATCACGACAATTGAGACCGTTGACTCTATTTCCAAGGCCCAAAAGTTGAATGATAACAGGATTGAAGGAAAGCCATTGACTGTTTTCCTTCAAATCAATACCAGTGGGGAGGATCAAAAGAGTGGACTGGCTTTTTCTCAGTCAAGTTCTGAGGAAGAGATTTTGAGTATTGCAAAGTATATTGTTAATGACTGTCCAAAGTTGGCCTTTGGGGGTGTTATGACCATTGGATCACTCTCCAACTCCATTGGTGATGGAGAGAATCAAGATTTCATTGTAAGTATATTGGCTTGAACTAGTTTCAACTCTAACATCTTTTAGACTTTGAAGGAATTAGGAAAAAGACTATCAGATAGTTTAAATAGACCAGTAGGGTTGAGTATGGGTATGAGTTCTGATTATGAAGAAGCTATTAAGAAAGGGTCTACTAATGTTCGAGTTGGACGAACAATTTTTGGAGCCAGACCTGCTAAAGCAGATAAATAGTTGAATAAATGGATTGAATTGATTAAATTAACTGGATTGAATAAACTGGATTGAATAAACTGGATTGAATAAACTGGATTGAATAAACTGGACTGAATTGACTGAACAACTGAATCCATTGAATTAACTGAATTAACTGAATCCATTGAATCCATTGAATCCATTGAATTAACTGAATCAACTGAATCAACTGAATCAACTGAATCAACTGAATTTAATCAACTCAATTTGGCATTGCTCATAATTCAAAAATATGCTTCTCACTCTTGACAAATAAGTCTACAGCTTCATCTCCAAATAAATCTTCAGTACTATCATCAACTTTGACAAACTTGGTATTGGCCATTCTGGATTCAATAAAATCATCCCAAGACTCATTCGTACTTGCTACCCCAAACACAGCTTTGGCAGCTGCTCCTAAAGCACAAGCATCTGTCATATCTTGGACAACAAAAGAACCTTCCAAAGGCACCAGTACTCTCGAGAAAGCTTTACAAATTGAAGGGTTCTGACTAGCACCTCCCACAAAATACACTTTTCTAGGAAACGGTGTCGTTAACATGGGAGCCAATCTGTACCTAATGCTAAGTGCTTGAGATTCTAAAATCCCGTTAACATCTTCAACAGGATCAGAAAAGCTTTCTGAAGTAGACTTTACCGAGTTTCCCGTCAATGAATCCCATTGGAGTCTGACCTGAGACGCTTGCACATTTGGAATGATTTCTGCCAACGGGAAATAGAAGCCAGTCTTGGATTGCGAGTTGATGAGTGTTTTCCTCGTAGAAATATAGTCATCTAACGCTTGGTTGAACTTTGTCCAGTCTTTAGAGGAGTCGCCATTAATCTGATCTCTGACTTTTTCACGGGCTAATGAGCCATTGCAGTAGCAGAGCATACCCATATAGGCCTTGGGATTCGTAGGGTGCACAAACAAATGATAGAGAGGAGAAGGAACAAAGTTGTTTGTCACTACCAAAGCAGTTGTACTCGTTCCTAAAGAAATGATAACATCATTTGCAGTCAAAGGCAAAGACAATATAGTACCAGGGTTGTCACCAGTGAAGGGAATGATGGAGCAAGCCTTGTCGAACCCGTACTTTGAAGTAAAGTAGGAGCTGATCGTGGCCACGGGGCTCTGTCCGTCTTGATTGATAGTACCAACTAGCTTTTTAACGCGATTCTGATCTTCAAAGAGGGCCAGAAGAGCTGGATCAAGGTGTTTCTTGTGGATATTCCAGAGGTTCATTCCACAGGCATCTGATTCATCGATATCTAGAATCTTTCCAGCAAATACAGAAGCCAAAAAGGACGAGACCAAGGAAATCCGTTCAGCGGATTCGTAAACCTTGGGCAGCTGCTTCTTGACTCTCAAGATCTGAGTGCCGGTGAATCTGTGGTGAGCTTTACTACCGGTCATTTCGGCGAGCTGTTCAGGGCCGCCTACAGCAGACTCGAACTGCTCGCATTCTTCTTGTGTGCTGTGGTCTTGCCAGTTAGGACTCAAATCCCAAGCAAACGAGTTGTCCAGCTGTTGTTTAAGAGTTTGTGATCCGTCCAAGGCCTTTAAAGCAGCGCTAGCCTGGTTGTTCCAGAAGACGCTTCCATGTTGCTGGCAGGCGCCAGAGATGCCTTGGATTTGGCCCAAGTCGAACGAGCCCTTAGCTCTCAGTCTGTCCAGCAAGAGATCAATAGCATCTAGCCACATTTTCACAGGAGCCTGGACTTCGTTGCCCTTTGTGTAGACACCTTTAGTTGTCTTGTATTCTGGGAGGTCGACTTCGAACGTGACATTGGCGATTTCGACTTGGTTCAATTGACCGTCCACAACGATGCCTTTCAGCTGTTGAGTAGAGAGGTCTAGTCCTAGAAACAGCATTGAAATTGGTAGTAGGAGAGATGAAAATCGTAGCTGAATCTGGGGTATTTATGTCCCAACTCTCAGGCCTGTTTACCGGTTATTTTTTGTGGTAGCGCTGTTCTTCCAATTTTTCCAGCGTAATTGACCATATTTGGCTGGAAGAGATATCTGCATATATCCAATTTTGTAGCCGGATTATACCAGTGGTTTTGGTTTTGGTCTAGTTGGTCTAGTTGGTCTGGTTGGTCTGGTTTTGGTACGGTACTGTTCTGACTCTGTTCTAGTTCTAGTTCTAGTTCTAGTTCTAGTTCTGGCTCTGGCTCTGTTCTGGCTCCATCTACTCTGTCTAATTTCTCTACTCTGTCTAATTTCTCTACTCTGTCTAATTTCTCTACTCTGTCTAATTTCTCTACTCTGTCTAATCTGCCTGATTTTCCTACTCTGTCTAATTTCTCTAATCTGCCTGTTTCTCTACTACTCTACCAAAATCCCTTCAAAAACCTCCCTACTATATAGGTTATTACAAAATCTCACAAGAAATCGGCAATAGTTTAGTGGCTAGAATTTCCGCCTGTCAAGTTTCTCTCGAAACAGCACGCGGGGGACCGGGGTTCAATTCCCCGTTGCCGAGGTTTTTTTTTAATAAACCTCTGTTGCATTTAATATAATTACGTGACACTCTTCTTTATATTAATAAATGCACGTATGGCTCGTGGTTTATATTATGGATCATCAAATCCTTTAGGTATAACAGGTAATATAGACCGTTTACCATTCAGTCCTTATTTAATATTTAAAGATTTAATAACTATATTGGTATTCTTAACAATATATAGTCGTTGTATTCTTTTAAATCCTTATATTAACTTATTTTCAATTAAACTTAAATGAAAAAAAGGCGAATTGCAAAAAAGTTTCTTTACTAGAGATAATTTGCAGCGAAATATAGATAGCACAAAATTGTCAGCCTTGTGAAAAAGACACGGAATTTTTTAGAACCGAGCGCCGACCTGTCAAAAGGCATATTGGTAACCGCTTAAATCTTAGACAACAGAAAAAAGTTGGATGGAGATGACAAATGGAGGAAAAGAAGCAGAGGAATGAATGGTGAATTAGTAATTGAATTAGCGGTGAAGGCAAAATATTCGAAAGGGCCCCGAAAGTTAAATTGAGATGGAGAGCATAATATGAATATATAAAGGGTAGAATCCTCGTTAGCAAACATCAACTACAATTAACACAATGACACAAGCAAGAGCAGTTACTTTCGAGGCCTTTGGCGAAGCTTCAGAGAAGGCAAAGGTCATTTCTTATAACGTTCCTGAGATTGGGCCTGACGATGTTTTGGTCAAGATTCTTGCAGCCTCAGTTAATCCTTCAGACATTGCGCAAATCACTGGAACCTATCCCACGCGCCCCGTGTGGACGACTGAGTTGAACGGAAGCAAGCTGTTTGTTGGCGGTTTGGAAGGACTCGGGGAGGTGCAAGAAGTAGGCTCCAATGTGTCTGAGCTGAAGAAGGGCGACTGGGTATACCCAACTAACCTTGAATTTGGCACCTGGAGGTCTGCTGGAGTAGCAGACAAGTCCAAGTTTTCAGCGCCATTGGACTTACAAGGCAAGGTTACTCCAATCCAGATCGTGACGACCAATATCAATCCGGTTTCAGGCTACCAGATGATCAAGAACTATGCTAAGCTTGAGCAGGGCGACTGGATCATTCAAAACGGAGGCAACTCAGCGGTTGGACGGGCCGTTATTCAGTTGGCCAAAGTTTGGGGCTACAAGACGATTTCGGTCGTTCGTTCTCGGGCCAATTTGGACGAGCTGGTTGACGAGTTGAAGTCTCTTGGAGCCGACGCTGTTGTCACCGAGGAGCAGATTGCTGCCAATGTGTCTGCAGAGGAGTTTGAGAAGCTTGTTGGAGCAGGAGGAAAGATTAAGCTTGCGTTGGATTGTGTTGGAGGAGCTTCTGGCAGCAATTTGGCACTTCGTCTTGATGCTGGGGGCCATCATGTTACTTATGGGTCCATGTCTCAGAAGCCTCTTGAGATTGGTCCCGCACCTTTGATTTTCAAGGGTATTACGTTCCATGGATACTGGCTTTCAGCCAATGTTAAGAAGGATCGTGCTTCTTATTCCAAAGCGTTGGCTGAGGTTTTGGGAATGGTTGCAGCTGGCAAGTTTGTAACTCCTTCAGTTGAGAAGCATCTTATTTCTGCTGCAAAGTCTGATGAAGAGAATACTGCGATTGCTAGAAATGCTTTCCGGGTTCATACTGCTGGATATTCTAATAAGAAGCATGTATTTGTCTGGGAGTAGAAGTAATATAGTAATTGAATTGAGAATCGTATTATTGAACTGAGAATTGTATTATTAAACTGAGAAAGATGGCGAGGACAGAACCTGAACTAAATTAGAACAGGGCGAAAACTGGACTGTACTAGAACATAACCAGACTGAACCAGAACCAGACTGAACCAGAAAGGCCTGAACAGGAACCAAACAGGAACCAAACTGAACAGGAACCAAACTGAACCAGAATAAAACCAAAACCTACTGTTAAATCTATGAACATCAATCATTATTCCAGAACCAAAACAAATTAAATTATATATAAACAGCTTGTCTTTATAATTTAATAACCAAAAGACTTGAGAGCTTTAGCAGCAGCAGAGGCCTCAACAGCCTTTTCAGCCTTAGCCAACTTCAAAGAAGCCTCCTTCTTCTTAGCATAGTAAGCAGCAGACTTAACCTTTCTTCTCTCCTCCAATCTCTCAACAACATCCTTATATTTCCAACCGACTTCGTGACTCAATCTTCCAACGGTGGTGTACTTTCTGCCGGGCTTCAATCTCAAGACTCTCAAAGCTTGGGGAACAACGACTCTTTGAACGCGTTGGTAGGCCTCAGGAATACCCTCAAAGACCTTCAATCTCTCCAAAGCAGCCTTACCACGGGCAGTCTTGTGAGGAATCATACCGCGAATGGTCTTGTAGAGGATTCTTGATGGAGCACGGAAATGGAATGGACCGTGGGTTTTGTTGTAACGAGTTCCCTTTCTGAGGTAGGCGTGGTACTTGAGCTTGGTGCGGAAGAACTCACCGGAGACGTTGAGTGATTCGGTGCGGACAACGACGACTTTCTGGCCATTAAGGATTTGCTTGGAAACAATACTGGCGAGACGACCAAGAAGGTGTCCTTTACCATCGATGACAACTGGGGAATCAGAGCTCATTGTTGTGAAGGGGTGGTGAGTTTTCGATGAGACTATCGCTTGGAGGGAAGAGGGAGGAAAAAATTCAGAGGGCAAAAAAAAATTAGCACCGTCGCTCGCGGTGCTGGCCTGCCTATATGGCGAGTATTGCAGATGGAGTATTAGCTAATAGATTATTGCATGGATTGGGCAAAAACCCCAGCCCAGAAGACCTATTTGGGACAAAATTTGTTTGCATGTATATTCTGGTCTGGTAAATGTAGGTCTTAGACTGTTAATTAGGGTATTAGGTTTGGTTATAAAAAATATTAGTCATGATTTAAATGGTATTTGTCATGTGATAATTACATGGCATTTGTAAATTGTCACATGACAAATACAAATTTAATACTCATCACATGACTATACTATACTAACTCAATGTAATTGTATCATATGATTATCACATGATTCATGAAAGATCACATGACTGTGTCAGACTGTTTTATTTGTGTAGTGGAGAAGGGGTGTTAGGGACGATTTTTGTTTTGAGTGAATGTTTCTCCCTTTTGCACTTTCAAGATTTGACTCTGACTCGATATTGATATCGAGCAACAACACGAGAAGACCAGGTAGAATTCAATTGGGGACCGAGAACGCCACGAGCACACGAGAATGACCGTTGCACCACTGAGCTTGGTATTACTGTTACCGACAGGCCAGAAGATACCGTTGAAGATAGATGAAGCGTATTTGGAGCGGAAGAAGCTGTTGGGCACTCGGAGCGCGCGGAGCACGCGGAGCACGCAGAGCACGAGACGGAGCAGCGAAGTTGAGACAGGTATCGGGACGACGGACGGTGAGCTTCAGAAAGAGGTAGAGCAGAAAGACAGTCAGAAGCATACAGAGCACCCGATAGACTCGGAGCACCTGTACACAGAGCACTCGGAGCACCCGGGACATTCGGAACACTCGGAGCACCCGGAGCACCTGGAACACCCTGCTGAGCCCAACGCAGCCGAAAGCGTGCTACTTGGACAGTTCAAGGAGGTTCTACTGGAGGAGATGAACACGGCAGCTTTGGAGCGACAAGAAGGGCCCAAGGTGGAGGACGTTGGAGCACAGTTAATAGCATCGTTGACGATTCCGTCCAGTGCTGAATACATTAGAATCATTCATCTTGGAAAGGTGTTACTTGATGAGTATACGTTTCATGATTATGGCATATATTCTCGCAATGCTATCAATGTTTTGCATTTGTCAATCAAGCCGGATGCTGCGTCGAGTATTGGCAAGACCAAGAGCAGCAAAAGCCAGCAGCAGACTGATGGAGCTGGTAGTGAGAGTCGAAGGGGACGCTTGGATAGTGAAGAAGGTGTGGATAGGAGAAATACTGGAGGGTGTTGTATTATTGTTTAGGCAGTGATTTTTAGAGTAATTCCTAATTAGAAGATGTTTGAAATGAGTAATTCTTAATTTGATTTTTGACAATTTTGTTTCTGACTAAGTATTTGATGAGTTTGACTGTGCTGAGTTAGATGATGAGTAAGGTGTTGAATAAGGTACTGACTAAATTTGGTTCTGACAAATTTATGATTCTGACCAATTCTGAGTTAGTATTTCGTTTTAGGTAATTCGCTTTTAGTATTTTGTTTTAGGTAATTCGCTTTTAGTATTTTGTTTTAAGTAATTCTTTTTTGGTATTTTATTTTAAGTAATTCTTTTTTGGTATTTTATTTTAAGTAATTCTCTTTTTGTATCTCATTTTAAGTAATTCTCTTTTTGTATCTCATTTTAAGTAATTCTCTTTTTGTATCCAGTATTTTCAATATCCTCTCAGTATTTCTGTTCCTGACTATAATCCTATTTCGGAAATATACTCCCTAAATACCGCTACTACCAGGTTAAAATGACACGATAATGAAACCTCAATGTTACAAAATCTCACTTCGATTTAGAGATGTACAAGTTGGCTGAGAACACATGCTAGTCTAAAAACGCATGATGGACTACATGATGCATACGTCAGGGCCCAGTGAGCCTGATTGCCAAGTTTCTTTTTTCAATTCCCCATAAGCTACGCTTATTCAATATTAAAGAAATTTTTTTCACTAAATTTCAATGCAAATTAAACTCAATTCCCAACCTTTTTGCTTCTTCCATGCACTTTTTTCACCATCTTTTCAGACTTGATGATCTTCCGTCGTCTCGCATTAATAAACCAATTGGATATCTGATTCATATTCAACCCCGTCTGCTTCACCATCTCCAACTTTTCAGACTCTGTGGGATACGGATACGACAAGTGTGACATAAACCACTCAGACAACAAGTGTGTCGTCTGCTTGGGCAGGTTTTTGCGTGATTTGGCAGGTTTTGCGACTTTGGACGGCATCTGGGGCTTTGCAACAGACCTCTTAACTGCGCTGCTCTTTACCGCACTCTTTACCGCACTCTTTACCGCACTGGAGCTTTTTACCGCACTTTTCACCACACTAAAGCTCTTTACCGCACTGAAGCTCTTTACGGGACTAGCGCTCGTCACGGGACTAGCACTCGTCACAGGACTAGAACAGTTGCTGGAACTGTTGGAACGAGAACTCAAAGGACTTGAAATACTCGAAATACTCGAACGAGGACTCGAACGAGGACTCGAACTGGGCGTTGACGGCTTCGATAACACTGAAAGCAGCGACGGAAACGACTTGGGCGTATATAATGGAGTATTCGTACTGGCGGGAGCCCTGACGTGACTGTAATTAGTTGGCTGCTGGTATCGATAGTGCTGTTGATGCGGTGCAGGATAAAAACCTCTGAAAGGCTGGAGGTTGGGAATGATTTCGTGAATGCTTGGTAGTCTCACTTGGTGGCATTGGGCAGCGGTGTTCATTGTGAATGCAAATCAAAAAAAATCTATCAATATTGAATAAATTTTTTAAACGATTCCACGTCCTATTTATACAACCGACCGTTGAATAGCTTATTTTGTTTTTCTGGTTTTTGAGGTTTCCAAGTTTTTCGCGATCTCGACATTGTCAATGTTGAAAAAAAAAATCCATCACAATTGACTTCTGCATGATTTGTTTTTCTTCATTACTTTTTCTGGAATTAATCCCACGACAATTGTGACGTTGAATTCACACCTGTCAACCTCTGGCCTGTGTTTTCAGACCTAACCGAGTTGGCAGATGCAGGCGTAATCGGCTAAAAAGAAATTCCATGCAATTATCGGGGCCTTTTTGGTGCATGGCCACTTACATAATACGCCAAACTGGAGCGCTATGACATGGACGGGGTATTTGGGGTGACTGGAGGAATGTTGCGGCGACTGGCTTTGCGAGGACAATTGATTGTTCTTTGAGAGATCCCTGTTTTGGTACCAACATTCGTTTCATAACCCCAAGATTTTGAGATCCCTGCCAAAATAGAGCCCCTGTCTGATCTGTCACTTATCTATTTTTAACTTGATTTCAGCCCTATTACTACCTTTTGATAAAGGCTCTGGGTTATCGAATTAGCCTTGCAGCAAACACGACATTCTGGAATACTGAAACAGTGTTATTCTAGGGTTGTCAAATTTTGGACCGTCACCATTTTCTTTTCTTTTTTTAATTTTTTATTCTCTTCAGTCTTTGCTTCAATCTTTCCTTCAACCGTTCCTTCAATCTTTCCTTCAATCTTTCCTTCAATCTTTCCTTCAATCTTTCCTTCCTCTACAATGGCCAATCTTTCCCTCTACAATGGCCCATTGGTCAATGCCTCCCTGCTTCCAATCAGAATATCTCCCACGTGATTGTCCCGATTCGTACTTGTGCATGTCAGATCCTTTTCTTTTTAAATACTGTAACTTTTCACTTGGTTTAGGGTATCTTTAATTAGTTTCCTTTGTGACTACTCCCAAGATCAAGATCACCAACCCTCAATTTACCATTAATTGAGCTTCACCATACTAATGTTTTTTAAATGGCTTTAACTTCTGCTCTATCTGAAAGTTTGGCCTCTGAGTCTTTGAAACCTGAGAGTGAGTCTTTGGAACCTGAGAATGAGTCTTCACTACCTGAGAATGAGTCTTCACTACCTGAAAGTTTGGCTTTAAGAACCCAAACTCTGGCTGAACCTTTGATACTACCTGAATCACCTACGCTTCCATTCAATGACTATGAATCTGATCAAAACTCTCACCACAACTCTGATCACAACTCTGAGTCGCTGAAGCTCAAGTCAATTCTGTCCCGCAAGAAAAACAAGTCCGCCAGTCGAATTGCTTCTACGTCGCTTCGAATACCTCACCCGACCTGGGCTCACATCGCCGAATGCCTCCTCGTACTGGCCCTAGCTGGGCTGGCCGTCTACTCTACCGGCGTCTCCAGCACACTGGCGCTGCTCCGGCTCCCCAACGCCAACTTTCTAAGAAACTACTCCTCTATCTACGCTCTGCTTCTCTGTACAGTCCCGACCTCCATGTACACCGACGTCGTCTACGCGACGGTGCTCCCGCCGCTGGTGGCTCTCGTGCTACACCCAGCTGCGTTCCAGTTCAACCTGCTGCTAGGCCTCACCGCATTCCCCGTGCCACTCGACCTGCTCAAAGCAGCCAACCTGCTTCTCCTCCGTCCTGACTACGCCGTCCTGATATGGGACCTCCAGGCCTACACGTTTGAAATGCTGGCTGACCTGGCCGCAGACTCGCTCACCCACAGTGAAATCTGGCTCGTGTCCACCGGCCTCGTCAACCTGCTCTCCTTCGCCCTCTCCGACATGGCCCTCATACTCCAGGCCTTCATTTTCGGCTCCATCGCTGTCATCGGCTGTCTTCTCTGGTACCCGTGGATGCTAAACCTGCTCAAACCTCCGTCCTCCAGAGACCTGCTGAACCTTAAATCATGGGATATGGGTCGCATTAGGTCTGCTCAGATCGTCGGCTTTGGCTATATTGTGGGCATGTTTGGAATCATACTGCCAATTCTCACGCTCAGGCTGGAGCTAGCCTCTAGCGGTCCCAGCAGTTCAAATGCCTTTGTCTATGCTCTGTCTGTTGGTTTCCGGTTCCCCCAAATCATCTTGTTCTGGCTGGTAGTACTCGTCACGGGGATCCAGGCGATTCAATATTTGGCAGCTCACTATCAGATCAAGACCAACACTAAGCGGAAGCTATTTCACTTCATGACGCTAGTTCTCTTTCTTCCGCTGCTTTCGATTGCAGCGGTCAATAGCGAGATCAGAGACCTGATGTATCTGGTCTTGTCTGTTGAGCTCATGTTTATGCTTCTCATGGAGGTTGTTCGCATTGCCAGTTTTCCAGGCATTGGGCTCAAGTTGCACGAGTATCTTGATCAGTATTGTGATGAGCGGGATCGCAGAGGCAAGCTGATAGTATCGCATATTTATCTCGCGTTGGGCATTAGTCTTCCTCTGTTTTTGAGTTACCGGGCAGTTTCACCTCTGTTTTACCAGGCAGTTTCACCTTCTGGTATGGTACAATTTGACGATGTGTTTCCGTCGTTGAATATAGGGCATGATTCTGGTAGGAATATTTTGGGAACCGCGAGCACTATAGACGTTCTCGATTATATTTCTGCGGTTACCGAGCGAGAAGCTACTTCGGTTGCAGCTACAGCAGGTCTTTTGAGTCTAGGTTTGGGCGATGCATTTGCTTCTATAGTTGGCAAAGCTATAGGAAGGTTCAAGTATCCAGGTATGGCTAAAACAGTTGAGGGTACAATTGGATTTGCTGTTGCTGTTTATATTGGCATGGTCCTAACGATAGTTGGGGAGTTGTTTTATATTGGGAAGTTGTCGATGTTTGAAATCATCAAGACTTGTATTGGAGAACAAGGGCTTCGTATTGGAGTAGTGGCAGTTGGAACTAGTATGATGGAAGCGTTTGGGTCAATGAATGATAATTTAATTGTTCCAGTGTTTATGATGGTAATGATGAAGGTTTTAGGGATTTGAGTTGGGTTGAGTTATTGTTCTTATTCTTGTTCTTGTTCTTGTTCTTGTTCTTGTTCTTGTTCTTGTTCTTATTCTTATTCTTATTCTTATTCTTATTCTTGAAATCTCGAATTTAATCTTGATTTGAATCTCTCACCCAAAATCATTTGAGCTTTCGTGATCAAGACTAGAATATTTTGAAACTGAAAGGTCTTGCATTGGTGATGATAATAATCTACACAATAAACTGATAATTTGGCGGTAGTATTATTCGCATAGATGCTTTTCTCTTTGACGTGGAACGGTCTAACTTGCTATAGTTTTTTTTTGACAGATCTTTAGATTCAGTGACTCCTTGAAACAGATATTGTAACAATGGTATTTATTCAAATTACCAATTTATTAAATGTAACATTTCATTATTCAATTTTTCACGTTAGTTTGGCCATCTGGTTTGTGTGTCTTGATAGTTTGATCCAAATTAGTGGTATAAGGTCAAATCAAAAATGGCCGTCAAATAAACAGTCAATTATGTATTAGTAGATTTGTATTTCATTGATTCTGCATTTTATTGAAGAATTTGGTCCCGTCTGTCACCAATCACATACCAGTCTCCTTTCGAGGGCTGGTTATAAGTGTACGGCTGATTCTGAAAAAAATTGTTCTTGAGTGTCGACTTTATCAGTGGATGGTTTCTAAAGCACTCCTTTATACTCTTTTTTATATGCAGTGAATCTGCTTGGGAACGAGACTGGGAACGAGATCCAGGAAGTTTATTTCAATTTCTGTGGCTTTTATTTCAATTTTTATGAATATTCAAATGGATATTATAAGTTGAATATATTTATATATTTACTGAATTTTATTTACTGAATTTTATTTACTGGATTTTTATATATTTTACTAGATATTCATACTAAATATTAACAATTTACTATATTTATTCACTATTCATTCACTAAATATTCATATTTAATATTCATATTTACTAAATATTCATTCACTAAATACTCTCTATTCAAATACACTATTCAAATACTCAATTCATTAAAATCTTTCAATTCTTATATATAAATTCTCAGGAATTAAAATCTTATATTCTTAGAATCTCTTAAATCTTGTATGAACTCTTATAATTCTAATATAAACTCTTATAAATTCATAAATTCTTATATCCTTATATTCTAATATAAACTCTTATTTCTTATATTCTTATACTCATATTCTTATACTCTTATACTCTTATACTCTTATACTCTTATATTCTAATTCTTATTCTTAAATTGTTCGTGATCTCCCAATTTAATCAGACCCAATTGTACCTCGGAATATCTTTTCTCCCCCACATTAGTCATCCCCACCTATATATATCCATATATCCTACCAAAATCCTTCTTCATCCCCATCGTCTCTAGAATGCCCTCCCAAACTACTGCTAACGCCATCACCTTTGACTCCTTCGGCGAGCCCGAAACCGTCTCCCAGGTCCGCTCCTTCAAACTCGAAAGCTTGGGCCCAGACCAAGTCCTCGTCAAAACCCTCGCTGCAACCGTCAACCCTTCAGACATGGTCATGATTCAAGACCTATATCCAACCAAACCTGTCCCGCAAAAAAACATCGTCCCCGGCGCTACTACAAATGTCGGCGGCCTCGAAAGCATTGTCGAAGTACTCGAGGTCGGCTCCCAGGTCAACGACCTCAAAAAAGGTGACTGGTGTTTCCTAGTAGCATTGGGCTTCGGTACCTGGAGATCCCACGCGATTGTAAAGAAATCAAGCCTCTCGCCTCCGTTGGGCCTCAAAGGTAAAGCCTCTCCTGTCCAAATCGTCACCTCCAATGTCAATCCTGTCACCGCCTACCAAATGATGAAAGATTATGTCTCTCTCGATAAGGGTGACTGGATCATCCAAAACGGTGGTAACTCAGCGGTAGGTAGAGCTGTCATCCAGCTAGCGAAACTATGGGGTCTCAAAACCATCTCCATTGTCCGTTCGAGACCCGATCTATCTGCCCTCGTTGATGAGCTCAAGTCGCTCGGTGCCGACGTTGTCATCACCGAAGATCAAAACGAATCTCTAAAGACTGGAAAAGATTTGAGACATCTCACTGGCCCAAACTGTAAAATCCGTCTTGCTTTGGATTGTGTTGGCGGTAAATCTGCTGGTAACATTATTCGCAAACTCTACTTTGAAGGCCACTATGTGACTTATGGTATCATGTCAAACGAAGAAATCCAGATCCCTTCTGGTGAAATTCTATTCAAAAACCTAAATTTCCATGGCTACTGGTTAACAAACTCCGTTCGCAAAAATCCAAAAGCTTATGGCAAAGCTCTCTCCGAAGTTCTCTCTTATGTAGCTTCTGGTCAGTTTGTGTCTCCTCCTAACCAACTCCATGCTCTTTCATTGTCCAAATCAGACGAACAGAATACTACTGTCGTTAGAGATACTTTTAAGACCTATGCTGCTGGATATTCTAATAAAAAGCATGTATTTGTTTGGGAATGATCTTTTTATTCCTATATTTCATCTATATTACGATCTTTCATATATTGAATATTACAATCACAAGCCTTTATTCCAACTTCACTATTCTTAATGCTGATTTAGGATTATTTTCTATTCTTCTTCCCGTAGGTCACCAATATATCTTGTATTTATCTCACATACAATAATAGCAACAGTCAAAAAAAAATATAACTTGAAAAATAAAATTAAAAATATAGAAATAAATTGAAAAAAAATTTAAAAAAATATAAAAAGTAATAAAATAAAAATATGAATAAACTTGAATAATAAAATTAATAGAAATATATATTTTTTCAATTTTATTACTTTTCTATATACCTAGTACAAATCTCATATACATCAAACATTAACCCAATTTCAACAAGGTTCGATGGTCTAGTCGGTTATGGCATCTGCTTAACACGCAGAACGTCCCCAGTTCGATCCTGGGTCGAATCATTTTTTTTGAAATCTAATTTATTGATGAATTAGATATATTAATTTATATGAACATCAATCGTAAAATCTTCTTCTAATTCTGTTGAGCCAACCAAATCTGTAGCATTCAGCTCTTCATCATCAAATATTAATAAAATACTCTTTTCTGCTTCAACATTCCTTTGCTTCCTATAATAGTCCATCAACTTTTGAATAGTAGTTTCTGGTTTTACTTGAACTGTAACCGCGATATTGTCTTTACCTTTCATATGAACTCGGAAATAACCTGTTTCTTCTTCAGGTTCATTCTTTTGCTGTCGTGCTTGCTCAATTCTTTCTTGAACCAATCGTTCATACTCTTGTTCCTTATCAATCTCATCTTCCTTCAATTTTTCATTAAACTCGCGCTGAATCTGGCTTTCAAAATCGGCCTTCAAAACAGCAGTCAGCACCATTGACTTTCCTTCTGAATTGTCCTCTTCCGTATCTTTTACCCCTAAGCTCTGTACCGTAGCGAATTCAAACACTCTTGTACTCTCCCATACTAGCACTACCTCGTCTACCACTTGATCAAGCAATGAAAGAAGCTCGCTTTGAGACTCAAAGATTGGACGTAACAGTTCAAAATATTTCTGTTTAACCACTCTAATTGGCGTATTGCTTGATTCTGTAATAACTATCGGAGGGATAGGCGTCTCCAACATGTCTTTGATTGAAGATATATCAGTCATGATCACAAAACCAACAGGAAAACTCTGTGCCTTCAATCGCTGCAATTCTGCTTTCCTTGTACGAATTTTTTCTGCTAGTTTATCATCAATCTCATCCGTCTCTAGTATTGGTGGTTCAGTGATCTCTGAGTCTGCTTCGTTAACAGTTTTTTCATCTATAACATCAAACGAATCTTCTTCAATCGTTAAATCAACAATTGTATCACTGTCCTTTCCTTGGGTATCGCTTTCAACTTTCAACCTTTTCCTAGTTTTCATCTCTAGATCTTCATCGAGTTCATGGCTTGTTTCTTTAATAACTTCATGATTAATCTCTTCAATAACTTCATGGTTCATCTCTTCATGGTTCATCTCTTCATGATCTTCATGATCAACCTCTTCAATAACGCTCTTGACTTCATCTTCCTTTAAATACTCTTGCGTTTCGTAGCTGTTTGTTAGATTGAAAAAATCATCATCAACCCCAGTGCTACTGCTAGTCATGACCTTGGAATCCTCTGAGCCTAGTTCTGGAGTCACTGTCTTCCTTATCTTGTTGATTTTCAGTCTTGTTCGCTTCTTGGGCCTGGACTCATTTGTTAATGACGCTTGAGAAGAAGCAGTTGAGTCCGTGTCTTGTATCATTCTGTCTGTTAAACATGATTCCAAGTTTATTCTGGTGATCTAGTCGGAATATCCAAAAAAAAATAAACATCATGTGATCTCGAATTTAAGCTTAAAGGATTGAATCTATAATACAAGCAGAATCTTAGTTATGAATGATATGAAATGATAAATAACAATCATCTTCTAGAGAACTTAACGACGTGAAGCACCTCTTCCAAAGACAAAAACTACCATGATGACACCTGCTAGTAACGTTATAGCACCTGGCAAGATAAGTTTCTCGTTTGCAATACCTGGAATCAATTCTTCATCGGAGAATACACCGGAATTGGACTTGGATGCTCGAGACTTTTCCACCTTTTCAGACTGATTGCGGTTGTTGGCCGTAACTAGTGCTCCATGAGTATCGATATGATGAACATAAATATCAACTTTGCTACGTCCAAGAGACTTGGTAACATCAATGGCATCGACCAGATCTCTATCAGCAGTGATTGAAATGACATCCCCTTCATCATCAACATAACTGATTGCAAACGCGTCAGGATCGTCCACAATATCGAGCTGTTCCAGTTCTTCTTGCTTCAACTTTCCTCTAACTTCAGCTCTTAGTGCATCCAACCCATCTGAGGGAGAAACAGTGATTCTATGGATTCTTCCACTAGGTGATTTGAATTTGAACGGGAATGTCATATCATATGCAACAGTGCTTCCACCCAGTGTTCCTGCACTCACGCCGATTTCCGATTCTCCTGCTCCAAGATATGAAACTGAATCATTGGGGGCAATTTCAAACTCTGCGAGTTCCGACTGCGAAACATCAGGAACGAGAGAATTGACGTTTGAACGGGAGTTGCTATTGAACGAGCGTTCTGAGAGATCATCAGCATCAATGGACATCCAAAATCTGTTCCATGCAGGGCCTTCGTTATCTGATTTTCCATTGCTATGAGAATCGCTCGGTTCTACTGACATTGTATTGACTTGTTCCAAAGTTGCGTAGGTTAACGTCAAAACGTCAACAATCCCGACGATTTCAGAATTGTCACCCATAACTGGTAGATTCAAATAGTTGCCATCGTGCATCTTTCGAAGAGCTTCTTGAATGGTAGTTGTATGGGATGCAAAATCAGGTTGAGGAGTCATCACTCGGACCAGTGAACAAATCTTGGGATTGAAGCCAGCGGCGATAACTCTTAAAACAATGTCCTTACTGGTAACAATGCCCGTGATCTGGTTGTTTTCAGTGACCAATACTGCGGTAGTATTCCTTTCTTTCATTAGGCACGAAGCTTCATAGGCATTGGTCTTGATACTGACAAATACTGGAGTCGTAGTTTCGTCCAGAACCGAGTTCAAATCAGGACCTTCCATTCGTTTCTTTAATGCTTCAACATAGTCAATGATTTGAGCAGCTTGTGGAGAAGCAGGCACTCCTTCCAAAGCATCATACAGTTTTCTGGACGATTTGTAGGCACGCTCTAGTTTCTCCATGGCTTCGTGGTAGCACTTGGTGATATCTAAGACACCAGCAATATCTTTGTTTTCATCCATTACTGGCAAATGTCGGAATCCTTTAGTGACCATGAGGTTTAGAGCTTCAGTAGCAGAGGTGTCAGTCTGTGCACACATTGGGTTCTTGGTCATAATGGTATCAATTGTAATGTTTTTTGAGTCCAAATCGCAGCCTACAACTCTGAATGCCAGGTCCTTTGCGGTGAAGATACCACATACAGTTTCGTCAACGTCGTCAACAACCAGTACGCAGTTTTCTCGTTTCGCCGCCATGAATTGGGCTGCTTCGTACACGGTGGTAGAGGCCTTCATGGTCAGCGGAGGTGAGGGCTTGAGAGACAAGACGGTTCCTGGAGGAGGTCGTCGACGGTTCACCTTGTTTTCAGTTCCAGAAGTCACGGATCGCTTTGAAAGGGTGGTGTTGATTTTTCTGCGGATGGCTTCATCTCTGTAGGCCTGGCGTCTTCTGCCGTCTGTAGCAAATTCCTGTACTGGGGACTTTGTGCCCGCAGACAGCATATCAGACGGGCTTTCGACTCTTTTTGTAGAAGTAGGGGTTTGTCTGGACGACATTATACTCTCGAAGCTAAGTGAGGATGGATTGAAAAGAATCGTGATGGGAAGTTGTGAGTATAAATATAAGGGGCCCACTGGAAACCGTACGAATATAAACAAAGTCATGTGATGATCACAAACTCGCTAATACGGCCATAGACAGTGAGCGAGAGGGTGAGCGAGAGGATGAGGACATTGGGCATTGGGCGTTGGAGTTAGGCATTGGAGTTTGGGCTTGGGCGTTGGGCTTTGGAGGTAGGCTTTGGAATTTGGAGGTAGGCTTTGGACTTTGGAGTTATGCTATGGACTTTGGAGAGTTAGGCTTGGAGTTAGACTTGGAGTTAGACTTGGAGTTAGGCTTGGAGTTAGGCTTGGAGTTAGGCTTGGAGTTAGGCTTTGGAGTTGGGCTTTGGAGTTGGGCTTTGGAGACGATGAGCGTGGTTTCAGGACTGATGGCAGAGTTTGTAGATTTTCGGGGCAGCAGAATTGGTTCCAAACGGTGCTGAGATGGCAGGAGCTCAGGTAAGCTCGATAGTGTTGAAGGCTCTGGACTATCAATGGAAACGGGAATGAACTATTTGAGATCTGGTGCACAGAGTTAGCTGGTCTATATAAAGATTGTGAATAGACATCATGAAAATTCAGGGTTCATTCGGTGCCTGAATATCTTTTGACAGCTTGAAAACTTTGATGAGACCTAAATAGAAAATTCAATGTTTATATTTATATTTATATTATATTTATATTATATTTATTATATATTCATTTTATATTATATTTATATTATATTTATTATATATTCATTTTATATTATATTAATATTCATTTTATATTATATTAATATTCATTTTATATTATATTAATATTCATTTTATATTATATTCATTAGATCTCTACTATATTTCTACTATATTGTACTACCATCTAAATATTTAATACCTGTTAATTGGAGATAAAACTTCAAGGTGATCAAGACTTAATTACAAAACATTAAATTATAAAACAACATTGAAACTCATGATGGATAATTGGCCTGTAGATTCAGCATACCAGGTGTAGTCTTTTGATACAACAGCAAGTAGAAAGAAATATATGAAGGTCGCAAAATCCGTAATTATCATAATTGAAGCTCATCATGTTTACCTTACTATCAACTATCTTACTACTGCAATTAGCATCTCCAATACAAGCTCACGGGTTTGTGAGAAGTTTACAAATTGGCTCCAATAGCTATGAAGGATCTAATCCGTGGCAAGATCAATATAAGACACCTCCAGTGCAAAAAATAGTCTGGTCCTTCTACCCCGGAGGAAATGGGCCAGTAGCTGACTTTACTACGAACGATATCGTGTGCAATACTGGAGCACAGCCAGCAGCATTGCACGCAGACAATGTTAAAGCTGGTGAAAAAGTGACTTTTTCATGGACTGCCTGGCCAGATGGCCATAAGGGCCCAATAATGACTTATCTTGCAAAATGCTCTGGAAACTGTAGTGAGATTGACCCATCTTCACTATCATGGTTCAAGATTGATCACAAAGGCTTCAATTCAAATACAGGAACTTGGGCCTCCGACGAGCTCATCAGTAACGGGAACTCATGGTCAGTTAGTATCCCACTAGACATTGAGTCGGGAAACTATATTATCAGACATGAATTATTAGCACTTCACGAGGCAACCCGAAGTTTAGGTGCACAGTTTTATCCAATGTGCGCCAATCTTCAAATCACTGGCGGTGGAACTTTGAACCCTGGAGGTGTTAAATTCCCCGGAGTGTATTCTATTGATGACCCTGGAATCAAGATTGACATATACGATGGGCTTAAGAACTACACTATTCCTGGCCCAGTTGTATATTCTAATGGCGATATTGCAGTTAACGAGGCTTCATCTGAGAATATTTTTACTGTTGAGAATTTGTCAACAACTCCATTTGCTACTACTACAACCAGCAGTTCTTCAAGGTCTACTAGAACTATATTCACAACTCGTACAATAACTATATATTCATCGACATTTTCAACTACTTTTGCTACAATTCAGCCTAGCACTTCAATCCAGTCTAGCACTTTAATCCAGTCTAGCACTTTAATCCAGCCTAGCACTTCAATTCAGCCTAGCACTCCAATCACTATATATACATCAGCTACCTCAGCAACATCTGCTTCAGCGGTTCCTACAGTTTCTATCAATAAAAGTGATCAGCTCAACCAGTATTTGGCCGATATAAATAAAGCGTTGGCAGGAGCTTTTGATTTACTTGGGTCTTTAGGATAATGGAATATTATTCAGTCTTTGGATATTTTTCAATATTTGGATATTTTTCAGTCTTTGAATAGTTTTCAATATTTGGATATTTTTCAATATTTGGATATTTTTCGATATTTGGATAGTTCAATATTTGGATAATTTTCAATCTTTGGGTACTTATTCAGTCTTTAGAACAATTTAGATTAGCAATATTATTTAGCAATGTTAATCCTCATGAAATAACAATGCTCTGACTTCAATACTCTCTCTAGGCCTTGCATTTTCACTAGATTTGGGATTCACAAAAGCACTATGAGGAGTCAATTTAGCAACACCATCCTTAGAATCGTAGCACTTGAGTAACAAGACATCGTTTTTATTTTGATGCGAAACATAGTACCAGCGATGATCTGGATTGTACTTGACTCTGTAGGTCTCGCCTTTGTAGTCATTGTATATCAAATAAGACTTGACCAAATCTTCTTCAGGATTGACTGAATTGAAGTCGGCAACAGCCAAAGGGGTGTCGGTGTTGTCGTCAAAAAGAGGTCTCCAGACGTTTATGAGCTGGACTCGGTGTTTTAGCAGCTCTTCAGCTTCTTCCCCCATATGCCTGTGGACTCGTTGAATAACGGCTGCGCCAGTTTGGTCGACGTGAGTCGCACTTACTGGCTGCCTATTAGAGACAGTCTCTGGATTTTTATTTCTTCGTCGCAAAGTGTGGTCAAAGATTAGTACTCGCTCTGCACCTGTAGCACTCTTGAGGATAGACTCAATCTGGGGATAGTATTCTGATTTGATTCTCTCGTCGCTATCAAAAATAGCGTAGTCCGGGTCATTTTTGGAGTCGTCAATCAACTCAAAGCCAGTTTTGTCAATTGAAAACTTGGACAGGTCTTCTTCGTTGCGCAAGTCATGAATTGTGACTTCATGTGGTTCGGAGATGCCATTACCTTTTCCTTCGTCGATTTTGTAGTACAATTCTTCATCTTGGTGTTGTTCGTAGTTAAGAGTAGCTAAGAGGTCTTCACCAATGGCATGTTTAGCAGGCGAAGCAGCGAATTGATTGAGAGTAGAGTTTGAGCGGAGGATGTCAGCCATGGTTTTTGTATTTGAAGTGGTTTGTATTTAAAGTGGTTTTGTATTTGTTTTTGTATTTTAAGTGTTTTTGGAGTTGGAGTTCAAGTTTTTGATCCAGGTACTTATATATCGAGATTTAAAAGAATGTATTTCTAATCATGATCCCGTAGCCTTAAAGTCACGCACTAAGAGCTTTCTTCATCTTGCTTAGAGGTTCATGATGCCATTTCACCTGCCTATTTGCGAGATTCGTTAATTTTAAATAAGCTTCAAGTGTTGATTACGAGTATTTGGGCAAATCTGGCATCAAATGAAGGTGGTGCATAATGTAGATATTTCTAATAGCTTCATCATTTTTTGCAAAGCGGTTAGCAGTCTCTCCGTGTCGCTAGTCTATCGTCACTTCCGTCTCTATTTCCGTCTCACTTTGCGTTTCAACTGTCTCATTTCTACTTGTGAAGCTTGGATCCTAATTAGGGTTTTTGTAATACATTTAACTGCTAACATAATTTAAGAATCAGTATTCTAATAGTGCATTTAGTAGAGAGCAATTTGCTACTTCTAAATTGTACAGTTCCAATAATATATATCTGTCCATCATTTATAGAAAGCGTTAGTGGTTTAGCGGTAAAATTCGTGGTTGCCATCCACGAGCCCCCGGTTCGACTCCGGGCTAACGCATTTAATCTTTTTGTCCCTTTTTGCACTAGCCAATTTTGGATTTGTAATGTATTGACTCAAAATAGAAATAAATAAATGAAATTGTTTCTACGCTATATGATATATTCTTCTTGCAACAATAAAACAAATTGCAGCAAAAACAAATAAGGACAATGTAATAGCCCAGAACCATAATAACCCAGACTCAGCATCTTGACCTGGAACTAATACGTTCATTCCCCATAAACCAGTTACAATGTTCAAAGGGAGAACAATTGTACCTAGAACGGTGATTCGGCCAAGAACATCGTTCATATCATTGTTCACACGAGTCATGTCAATGTTCAACTGAGCAAGATAGTTACTATGAGATCTAGACAGCAGCTTCTCATAGTGATTAAGAGATTGAACCATGGTGACAATATGATCTTGGATATCACCAAGATACAAGCCAATTTCAGACCTTGGAGTAACCTCCCACTGCTCGGTGCAACGTTTTGAAAAACCTTTAATAACATCTGCTTTTGATCCCAGCAATCGAAGAATAGACATGATTCGCTTGCGGCATTCGCCAATTCGACGAAGCATATCTCCTTTTTCTCGCCATTTTTCATCCTTAGTAGCAACAGAAGAGGAAGAGTATGAACAAGATGTAGCCGAAGAAGTCGCTGACTTTACTCGACTAGATCGTCGACTTACCCGTGAAGATGCAGGTACAAACTCATCTTCGCTCGAACTTTCTTCCGAGTCAGACTCACCTGAATGCATTTTCAAAATTTGATCCTCAATAAGAGTGACCTCTTCATCAATAGCATCAATCATTGGAGCAAATCCGTCAGTAATGTCATCAATTAACGCATATGATATCCAGTCAGACGAGACTGTAATATAATCTCGAAGTAGCCTGGCTCTTCTCCGAACATTCATGGGATGTTGAGTAGAAGCGAAATGAAATGTAATAACACCTTCGTGAAATACAATAATGTACATATTCAAAGGAGTCAACTCACTCGAATTCTTCTTCTTTCTAAGTTTACCGCCCGTACTTCCACCAAACTCTTTCCTCCTGACACCCCGATCTTCTGCAAAATTAGATTGATCTCTATGTTTGCTTCTCTCATCGTTAACATCAAAGGAACGGAAACAAACAAGGTAGTAATTTCTAAAAATCTCCACTTTTTCTCTTGTTTCACCAAGGAAAATATCTTCAGTGGTTAATGGATGGATTCCAAAAGATTTACTCAATACTTTCATTTCTTCTTCTGTGGGGTTCAAAACGTCCAACCAAAAAGGACAGGTATCTGTCAGGGAGGGCTGATGGGGATGATGTGGTAAGGAAGGATGAGGTTGTGGAAATGGCGAAGAAGTGCCTGAGGGAGCTTGCAACGATGTAGTAGATGGCATTCCATTGAAAACACCGGAAATGGTAGCAGGCAGAGGTGTTGGATGCTGAGTGTTTTGCAATGTGGTATTAGCAGCTGGAACAGCAGAACCAGAGGTAGAAGGAGGCACAGTTGAAGAATTGGAAGTCGTAGGAGCGATTTGATCATCAACTGCACTCTGTTCTCTGCTCATAGGTTCACTATCCACCTGAGGAGGGGTGGCGGCAACACTATGATGACTATAAGTATCAGAGTTGAACAAATCATCAAAGCGTTGATTCTCTCGTAGCAAACCAGATATATTTGGAGAATGTACAGTGGCTTCCAAATCTTCTCTAAAATAAGTAAACCTCATTGAAGAATCTTGTAAAACGTCTTTCAAACCAGAGGATTTGCGGCCACCAGGAAGGCCATGTCCATTCCACGGGGGAACTACTCTATGAGGGCGTAGTCGACCACTGGCAGGGCTCTCGTTTATCTCATTAATGGTTTGAGTACAAGTGTCTGTGTCTTTTCTTTCAAGAGCAGCAAACTCATCTAAATGAGACAAATCAAACAGGCAGCCTCTTCTGGAAGAAGTCGACATATGTTCTGGAGAATCAATTGGCAAGCAGACATCACCCAAAGAAGACACAGAAGATGATCTTCTCGAGCCAGGCTTTGAACCCAAGATACTTTGGTAGTCATCATCGTCCAGAAGACCAGGCTGCGTTCTGTTTAAATTGTCGATATCAATTGACAGCATGTCTCGGTGCCTGCGATCGTGGATTTCGAGTGAATCGTAGTTGGGCATGACCCTCAAACTGTTTACAGGCATTCCCATGCTGTAGCTAGTGATACTGGACCTTGACAAACCAGCGGATCTGGAGCCGCTGATGTTGATATTGCTAGACCCAGGAGGTAGCAGAGGAGTTCTTGAGTTTGGTGATGACGGAGAGCCCGAGTTGTTGTAGCCATTAGCAGCAAATGTAGTATGGGGGGAGACAGGCGAGCGAGCAGTATGGCCCAAGGCGTTTGACCTTCTTGCCACCATGGTTTTTTCTATATGGCTAGGCGAGCTCAAGGACTGGCTTCTTCGTTTTCTAGCCAGTATATCAGCGGGATTGCCGGTGTTTTTCTTCGATCGCGGTCTAAAAAAGGTGCTGGAATCGTCTAGCGGAGTGTTGGAATCGTCTAGTAACGGAGTGTTAAAAATGTCTGAATGTTTGTAGTTCTTGTAGGAGCTTGGACCGTCGTCTCCGTTTTGTTCGTTGTCGCTGTCGTCGTCGTTATGGATATTTCTAAAGTGAACAGATTGATTCAGTTGTCTTCTATGGTCCATCAACTCATCAGTGTCTATTGAAGAAGAAGACGAAACAGAATTGTTCTTTTTTCGGCTTGTTTTAGAAGGTTGTGGGCGTTTATTAAAGAATCTCGGTGCTGAAGACATGAGTAAGAAGAAGAACCAAATTTATGAATAGAGAATGGTTGGAAAAAAATAAAAAGAAATCCGCAAATCAAATAAAGAAATTTACTGGGTTAGGTCTAAACTCACACTGATTCAGTTAGAATACGCACAAAGGACGATTATTTTGACAGGTTTATCTAATCAGATCTCAGATTTTGACAGGTCCGTAGACCTAATTAACATCTACTTCCTCGATAAAAAATTCATTCAATAATTCCTTGTTCTTATTATGAATCATGTACTTTTTATTTGTTCTGGTCCTTCCTTCTAATAACACACAAACTTAGAGTCTCAAAGCATCCTTAATGAAGGCCTCCTCTTCATCATGATGTGCCTTCTTACTACCAGTAGCTACCGCACTGTTGGGATCTCTGCCAGCATATCGAAGGGGAATAGAAGCATATTTATCAGTAGCCTTAAAGGTAGTGGCCAATCTCTGAGAAACATAGTTCCAGGCACCCATATTGAGTGGCTCTTCTTGACACCAAACAACCTCCTCCAAATTAGGATAGCTGTTGAGCACATCGCGAACTTGTGCAAAGGGGAAGGGGTGGAGCTGCTCAATTCGAAGGAAAGCAGTGTCCTTAATGTTATTGACTTCGCGGGCCTTGGTCAATCCGGTAAAGACTTGTCCAACAGACAAAATAAGTCGCTTCGTCTCTTCCTTGGGAGCAATGGTAACGCCATGAGCATCGTCTTCAATGACCCATTGGAAATGTGATTCACCAGTAAACTCTTCAATCGAAGATCTGGCTAATGGATGTCTCAGTAGTGACTTGGAGAATAACAAAATAAGTGGCTTTCTAAATTGACGATGCATTTGTCTTCTAAGCAAGTGGAAAATATTAGCAGGAGTCGTGGGGTAAACAACTTGCATATTAGCGTCTTGATGTTGACGGTTCAGCTTGTCAGCAGAAGGGAAATATCTAGGGTCTTCGTTACAGAGCTCCAAGAATCTCTCGAGTCTCGAAGAAGAGTGGTCGGGACCTTGACCATCGAAACCGTGGGGAAGAGACAAAACCAAACCAGATCTCTGGGCCCACTTGGTCTCGCCAGCAGCAATAAACAAATCAATGATAACTTGAGCAGTGTTGACGAAATCACCAAACTGAGCCTCCCAGATAACAAGAGCATCAGGACTGGTCAAAGAGTAACCGTACTCGAAACCCATAACACCGTACTCAGAAAGAGAAGAGTTGGAAATGGTGATTTGGGCTTGGTCAGGGAAAGCATGTTGCAAAGGAACATACTTTTCCTCGGTTTCCTGATCAACAAGAACGGCATGACGTTGAGAGAAAGTTCCTCGTTCAACATCTTCACCAGAAAGACGGACATGGTAGCCCTCCTTCAGCAAAGAGCCAAAGGCAAGAGCTTCACCAGTAGACCAGTCAATGTTCTTACCTTCCTCAACAGTCTTGAGTCTCGTATTGAGAATTCTCTTGAGATTTCTGTGGACATTGAAGCCCTCAGGAGGACTGGAAATGACCTTACCAAGGTGTTTCAAAGTAGGCTCTTCAACAGCAGTGGGTAAATGGGGGAGAATTTCAGTAGCAAGCTCCTTGGGGGTCTTGAAACCGTCCCAGGCAGAAGCAAGCCATTCTTGGCCAGTAGGTACATAGTCCTTAGAGTTCTTAAAGGAGCTTTCCAGCATGTCCCAGACCCATTGCTTGTGTTCAGCAATGTCGTCTTGAGTAAAAGAGCCTTCTTCAACAAGTTGCTTAGCGTAGAGATCCAAAACATTGTGCTTTTCAGAAATCTTCTTATACATGAACGGTTGAGTGAAAGAAGGTTGGTCGGTTTCATTGTGGCCATGCTTTCTGTAGCAGACAACGTCAATGATAACGTCACTCTTGAAGGTGGATCTCCACTCAGCAGCGAGATTGAAAATGAAATGCATAGCTTCCATATCGTCAGAGTTGACGTGGAAAATGGGAGCGTCAATGGACTTGGCCAAATCAGAAGGATAGGGCGTAGATCTGGAGAATCTGGGGTCGGTGGTGAAACCAATTTGATTGTTGACGATAATGTGGACGGTACCACCGGTGCTGTAGGCGGGGAGGTTCAAGAAACCAAAGGTTTCGAAAACAACACCTTGACCAGCAAAGGCAGCATCACCGTGGAGAAGGACACCCATGGCTTTGTCACCTTTGCCTTCGTCGCCCTTGTAAAACTGGATGGCACGAGTCTTACCGAGAACGACGGGGTCTTCAGCTTCCAAATGGGAAGGGTTTGCGACCAAGGAGAGGTTGACCTTCTTGCCAGAGGGAGTAGGTCTTTGGTAATTGGCGCCGAGATGGTACTTGACGTCGCCACTTCCAGTGTCAAAAGAGGTCGAGCCGTGGAACTCGGAAAAGATACTTTCATTGGGCTTTCTAATGACGTTGGAAAGCATATTGAGTCTACCTCTGTGGGGCATACCAATGACAACGTCTTCGATACCGGCTTCGACGGAGGAGTCAATGAGGGCCTTCATGGCAGGAATAGTAGCTTCTGCGCCTTCGAGACCGAAACGCTTGTCGTTGGGGAACTTGGTGGCGAGGAAGGCTTCGAAAGAAACGGCCCAAATGAGACGATCCAAGATACGTCTCTTTTCGTCGACGGGGTACTTGTAGGGCTCTGGGATTTCAATTCTCTCTCTAATCCAGTCACACTGCTCTCTGGAGGGAATGTGCATATATTCGACACCGTAGGAGCCGGAGTAGGTGGTTTCACAAATGTCAATGATTTCTCTGAGGGTCTTCTTGTCAGAGCCCTTTGCGAATCTTGGGAGGATACCAGGGCCCAGGGTGAATTCACGATCCAGGTCGGCCTCGGAGAAGCCATAGTGTTCAAGAGTCAGTTCTTTAGGAGGGGCGGCCTTAGAGTACCCAAAGGAGATTTGGAGAGGGTCAGTTTTAGCTCTGGCGTGGCCACGGACTTGGTAGGCACGGACCAGGAGCTGGACTTTCAAGTGGTCCAAAATGCCGTTTGAGACGCCGGCACCGGTGGGAAGGGCACCCGGGACAGCAGTGACGTTGCTAGGGACGATAGTAGGAGGAGCTTGGAAAGCAGAGGCCGTGGGGCCATTTGATTCGACGTTTTTAAAGTAAGCCTAGAATGGAGGTTAGCAAGGGAGACATGGGAGCGGGTAAGGAGCGGTGATTATCCAATCAAACTATTCGGAAATGGCAAGAGGAATCATTGTCGATTTCACTCTCTGATTGTCAAACTACCCGAAGATCGATCGAATACCGATCGACCACGAACCGACCGAACACCGATCGAACACAGATCGACCGAACACCGAACACCGAACACCGAACGCCCTCAAACCCGACAGCCACCCGGACCTACAGGAAACACTACAAAAAAAAAAAAAAAAAAAAAAAAAAAAAAAAAAAAAAAAAAAAAAAAAAAAAAAAAAAAAAAAAAAAAAAAAAAAAAAAAAAAAAAAAAAAAAAAAAAAGTGCCCATAGGTAGGAGTAGGCTGTTGGGAAGTATGGGCCAATTAGAGAAAAGAGTAATATACTTACTTGCCATGAAATGTGCACGCTTTTAGGGTCTTGTTTCCAAGCAGAGTACATTTCGTCAATGTAATTAGCGTTCGTTGATTGGAGGAAGACATCATCAGCAGCGTTTGACTGTTCAATTCGAGGTGTTAGTAGAAGCAAAAGACAAGAAGACGACGCGACATACTGCAAACTTGTTGGTGTGGACGAAGGCACCCAAGCTTGAACGAAGCTTTGATTTTAAAGCAGATCTACTGATGTGACGGGATGACTGAGAAAATGATCTCAACATCTTGAATACATAAAAGAAAAAGATGAGAAGGTTAAGGAAGAAGTGAGGAGGAAGAGAAGAGAAGGAGAGAAAAAAGGTGGAATAAATAAAGAAAAAAAAATGGGAGAAAGGTAATGTGGTAATGTCTGGGGAAAGGTTTTTACGAGATGACCTGGAGGAAGTTTTGGGTGGGAGATGAGAGGTAGGTAGGTGAGGTAGGTGAGAATCTAGGTGAGAATCTAGGTCAGAGTTCTAGGTGAGAGGTGTTCTAGGTGAGGTGTTCTAGGTCAGTTTTCTAATTCTCTGTTCTAATTCTCTGTTCTAATTCTCTGTTCTAGTTCTCTGTTCTAATTCACTCTTCTAATTCACTCTATTAAAAAGACTGAAATTTCATGTTCCAGGACTCGGTCTAGATTTCGGTAACAAATCTAAAACAGACCGTGGTAGTAGATCTGTTCTGTTCTAAAAGACCCTGCTCTACAACTCTGACCAAATCTAACCAACTCCACAACGCCACCGCTTTGAAATTCAGAACCACAACAGCTCTTGAACCAGCCCATGCCAATTGTACTTTCGTGGAACAATTGATTGTTTTTGTACTTATCTTGAGGTCTGGCCTACCCTGTTTTTTTTAATCTCGTTCTTTTTTCTCATTGGTCCAACTGCCTATAACCATTGCTATGTGGCCTCTCGCGGCCAATGTGACTGCGACAAGCTCCACGAAACATCACGGGGTGCATGGATGTCAGGGACATTGTTGCGATCTCAATTGACATGTTGTAAGATTAATTATTAAAATTTAAAGTTCCGGATGCAAGTACCAAAGAAACCGCTCATCCAGTGACATTTACATAATCAAACATTTTCATACAATCTGGGAAAAGGGTGCATTCTTCCAGTGTGTAAACCGTTGGTGGTTCTTTACCTCGAAACGTGACATGGGGTATTGTCCGACCGGGTTTACCGAGTACCGTTCACACGGCTAGGTATACGGCTATATGGTATTTCCGAAATGGGTATTTATTTCCGGGTATCAAATGGAGTGTAAAGGTGGAAAATAGGGCACATAGAATCAGGGTATGTTGAAGAAACTGGGCACAATGACCAATAAAGAAATTAGTCAACTAGGTAATTAGTCAATTAGGTAATTAGTCAATTAGGTAATTAGTCAATTAGGTAATTAGGTAATTAGTCAATTAGGTAATCAATTAGATATCAATTAAATATTTAATTAGATATTAATTAGATATCAATTAGGTAATCAATTAGATATTTAATTAGATATTAATTAGATATCAATTAGGTAATCAATTAGATATCAATTAAATAATCAATTAAATAATCAATCAAATAATTATTAATCAAATTGAATAATTGATTGATTATTTAATTGATTATTTGATTGATTATTTAATTGATTATTTAATTGATATCTAATTGATTGCTTTTTTGATTGATTACTTGATTGCTTTTTTTTGACGACTACTCCCTCCTTCATCTACTTCACCACTATTCAACCAATTATATCACTCCATTAACAGTAAAAATTTTTATACCCACTTAATTATGTAATTACTCAATTACGTTCCTAAAAGTCGAATATTTTTGGCACAGATTAAAAACAAACTCAAAACAAACAAACAAGCTTATATAAAAAGGAATGAAGAAATAATAAAAAATAACTTTTTCAAACAGAAAAGTATCTCCAAATTCTAGCCTTGCAGTCACCACTTCCAGTAGCAAACAAACCTCCGCTAGGACTAGGTGCAACACTGATAACACTATTCTTATGGCCTTGCAATGTCAATTGAACTTGAGAAGTCCGAGGATCCCAAAACTGGACTCCACGATCCTTAGATCCAGACAAAATCCACTGTCCATCGGGCGTAGAAGCAACCGATAACACAAAGTCTTTATGTCCCATAAAAGTCCTTGAACAAACTCCTCCCTTATGTGTAGATTGTAAATTGCGCGGTGCTTGTAACTCCCAATATTTAATAGTTTTATCTAACGAACCCGAGACCAAATCCTTCCCGTCAGGCGTAAAGGCCACACTGTAAACCGAGTCCTTGTGCCCGTCCGGAGCTTCTAACCTCTCAACCAGAAACCCGGTGGACGTGTCCCAGACCCGGACGGTCTTGTCGAGACTGCCAGCAGCAACGTAGCGGCCCTCAGGAGAAATGGCAACAGTCGTGACGCCGTCAGCTATGCTCAAAGTCAAAACACACTGGCCGCTCTCCATGTCCCACATTCGGACGGTTCGGTCGCCGGAACCTGATGCAATGTGTCGGCCGTTGCGCGAAAAGTCCAAAGAGTAAATATCCTGATCGTGGCCCTGGAACAGGTACCTGATTTGACGCGTCTTGATGTCCCAAACGCGAATCTGCTTGTCCTCAGCACCGGTCGCGAGATACTTGCCGTCCGGCGAAAAACAAACAGACCGGATATACAAGTCGCCCTCGCGCTCCGCAGTGTCGTCTTGCAGCTTGCAAACAAGCTGGCCAGTGTGCACGTCGTAGATTTGGGCACTGCGGTTGCAGCCCGTGGCCACATACTTGCCGTCCGCAGAGAACCGGACGCAGCAAACGACGCTGTGGTGCTCCAAAGAGTGGACAAGCTCAACGTCCAGCCGTCTCGGAGCTCTGTCGTTGTACATGACAAACCAGTCATCCTTCTGCTTCTTGAATTCGGGACTGACCTTGTCAAACTCGGGGAAAATGTTGCCCAGGGCCACGGCCTGTCGCTCAATCTGATCCAAGTCGGACTGGCTGGTCGGGACAAGCGTGGGCGGCTGCGAAGCAGGCGTGGCGGGCGTGGACGCGGGTCCGCCGTTGGTGGCAGGAGGAGGACCCTGGTTAGTAGACGGGGGAGGCGCGGTGCCGGGTGTGCCCTCGACCCGCTTCTTGGAGCCAGGAGACAGCGCGAGCGGAAGCCCGTTGGCTGCGGTTCCTCCAACGTTATTAGGGTTAGGCGTGGTAGCTTTGGGGGGGACCGACGCGTTAGGAGGAGGAGGCTGGATAGGTCCAGAGGGAGGGTTACCGTTGGCGGGATAGCCATTGGGGCCATTGGGGCCATTGGGGCCATTGGGATACTGGTAGGCACCCTGGGGAGGAGGGATTTGGTTCTGTTGCGAGGGCTGCTGCTGCTGCTGCTGAGGTAGAGAAGTAGGCTGGCCAGACATGATGCCGCCAAAGACACCATTGTTGGATCTACCTAGGGAGGGAGGCTGTTGCTGTTGCTGCTGTTGCTGCTGCTGCTGTTGTTGTTGGCCGTGGGGCTCGTTCTGAAGGACCTGCTGTTGCGGTTGAGGTTGGGATTGGATTGGCAGCTGTCGCGACTCGAGCTCCCGTTTTAAACGGAGGATTTCTTCTTCGTAGCGCTCCTTCATCTTTCTGTGGTTCATCTCCAGGTCTGCCACGGTCTGTCTTATCTGCTGCATTTCCGCGTTTTGCTGGCTGAATTTTCTGTCAAACTCATCTTTGTGAATCCTGAAAGAAGAGGCTTCGGTTGTGAGCGAATCGAATTCCTGCTTGATGGCTTCTAAGAGCTCGTTCAACTTGTAACTTGGAGGCGGCATTAAGCGTGGTGGATAGCTCATAATATAATAAATAGAATGTTAAAGAAGAAGCTGATGACCAAGAGTAGAAACAGATAAACAAAAACTGGAGCAAAAGAAGGAGTATGGCCTACTTTTGGATTGGTGGTGAGGATGGTGATAGTTTTTTGGTGGTGGTGGTGTTGCGAGTTGAAATTTAAAACATGAAGGGAAGAAAAAAAAAGGAGGTGGTGTTGGAAAAAAAAAAGGCAAGAGAAAAAGAAAATTAAAGAAAAATTCATCTTATAAAATAGGCAGACAGGTACTAAATCGTGTTGTGGTACCTGTCTTTTTGTACTTGTCTTTTTAGGAATTTCTATTAATGGTTAAATATAAAAAGGGTATTTCTTTATTGGGAGATCATGTGAGGAAGGAGTGTTGGAGTTTGACAGAGTTGGACAGTATGATATACTAGTATTGAATGGTATAATAGTATTGAATGATATAATAGTATTGAATGGTATAATAGAGTATCACAGTATAATTAAATATCAAACAGTATCGTAGAAGAAAATACATGACGTGTTTATATTCCTAACATTACTGTATTCCATACTCATCATCCACTACATACAATAAAATGGTGGCAGTGACTATTTTTTCTATTCTTACATAATCATTTACTAATTGGAGATCTCGATATATGTCCATCAGTTTAGGTCCATATTGAGCAGATGTGGGGATAACCGTCAGCTGTCAATCACCAATTTGACAGTTAACGTTGAATGACGATGAATCCAGCTTATCCAGTCATCAAGCTACACAAAACTCGGTTTCATCGTCCATACGAAATTGAGTCTCAAACTCACCTGAATTGTTCTCAGTATCGTCTTCAAACTCCGTATTAGGTTTTGCCTTTGGAACGCTTCCAATAGGAGCCATTGCCTGCTTCAATATAGATCTATCAGGTGTGCCAATAGGAGCGGGATAGGACTGTCTTAATGGCGATCCAGCTATTTCACTAAAGTTCGGAGCTTTTCTGCCAGACATGGACGTTCGAGGCGACGAGGACCATATTTCGCTTGAAGACGACGGGCGCGAGCCTCGTCTTTGTATTTCCTGGGGCGTGAGCAGATCGGTTAGAGATGATGGTACAAAGTCTTCTAGATTATCGTCGTCTTCGTCGTCTTCAATGGCAAAGTCGTCTAGGGCTGTGTTTATTGAGTGGTTTGCAACGGATTTTGGCAGTGACAGCAGGCTTAGGGAGGTACCGTTTGTGTTCCAAATGGATTGGTTTGATAGTGATCGGTGGGATGAGGGAGGTTCATCTGGGGGTATGGGAGAGTGATTTTGGGTCTGGTTCTGGTTCTGGTTTTGGTTCTGGTTTTGGTTCTGGTTCTGGTTCTGTTGGTTCTGTAAGTAGTGGTTTTGTGAGTACTGGTTCGGTTGGTTTTGTGAGTATTGGCTCTGGTTTTGTGAGTATTGGTTCTGGTTCTGTGAGTATTGGTTCTGACTCTGTGAGTATTGGTTCTGACTCTGTGAGTACTGGTTCTGGCTCTGCAAGTACTGACTCTGACTCTGATTTGAATGATTCTTTGAATACTGGCTCTGTGAATACTGATTCCGACTCTCCTGGCCCTGATTCACTCGTCTTCCATCTGGTAATATATGGGCTAAAGCACACTTGGAACCAAATTTACAGTTGCCCTGAGCGCGTTAGTTAAGCTTAAACTTTGTACAGAACTGCTTACCTTCTGGAAATACTTGCAAGGAGACTTGCCAACAGTGTCAAAAGAGTGCGAGAATGGGCACGCATTTCCTGCCTGGCACTGGCCTTGTCGAAAGAATTTGCACGGAACGTGCGACAGATCTGTCAAGTTAGTCTTCTGTTCCAGCGTTGACGGGAATCACCTACTCTTTTGCGGTGGCAGCTCAGGATGGGCTTGCTGCTGTAGCCCGGTCGACAGCTTCGAGAAGATAGCTTGAGATACATTATCTCTTGCTAAAGTAGCTGGCGAGGTCATAAGTTGAAGGAATTTGAACAAGTGGTAGTCAACAATAATATGGGGAGGAAGTGGGAAGAAGAATAAGGGTAAAGAACAAAAAGTCAATTAAATTAATTCAATATTACTATGGATTATAACGGGGAACGGGGAGCAGGGAATGGGGAACGGGGAGCTAGAGAACTAGAACAGTATATCTAGGACAGGGACAGGGACAGAACTAGGACAGAACCATAACAGAATTAGAACAGAACCATAACAGAATTAGAACAGAACCATAACAGAATTAGAACAGAACCATAACAAAACCAGAACAGAATTAGAACAGAACCAGAACAAAACCAGAACAGAACCAGAACAAAACCAGAACAGAACCATAACAAAACCAGAACAAAACCAGAACAGAACCATAACAAAACCAGAACAGCACCAGAACAAAACCAGAACAGAGTATACCTAGATCAGAATATACCTACACCAAAATTACTCTTCATATACAATATAATTCGGTAACCCCCATGGCTGATACCCCAATCTCATTGCCATTTTGGCAAACCCTTCCGACTCAATCAAATGATAAAACCCAAATGGCGGAAACATCGCTCCATCCTTATGAACCGCTGCTTTCACCAATAGCGCTGAATTACCTCCTACTCCATCCAAAGGAACATCCATATGAATATCCCCCTTGGAATTATCATGAAAGTCTGCAAGCGTCTTCCGTCCCGTCTTCACCTCGGGAAACCCTTGAAGAATAACCTCGTCGTCATTCCCCATACTTTCTGCCATCTTTCTCGCGACCTGGGACTCCTGCCATGAGTTCGCACTCGCCGAAATAGTCGTTCCCTTGATCATTGCGTGTGCCACAAGTATGTCCTTATCATGCTGTGCCATATCCTGAATCAAGCTAGGAGGAGTCTCAACTACCTCCGGATCCAACCAAAGAACCCAAGACGTCTGGGGCCCCATAGTCGTCAACAGCACCGAGTTTCTCGCTAGCGCCAACAGTGATCTTTGTTTCTTTTGGAAAACTGTAGACTTGGACGCTCTTTGCTTGATCAAATGCGACGGACTGTCAATATATGAAGTGTCCTGTCTAATGATTGAAATCTTGTTGAACCTCGCTGATTCCGGCCCCGTCTGTAGCGCGTTGACTGCTTCGTTCAACTTCTTCAAAACTATATCGCCTTGTTTCGTCGCTGGAACTACGAATCCCACGTCAATCCGATCATGAGGAAAATCCAGCTGAACTAAATTGTCCCAGTAAGCCTGCTTAAACACCGTCATTGGCGTCAGAATTAGGACGTACTCGTCGCTCATGGCTGGGTTGGCCGTTGTTTCCATTTCGTTCAAATTATAGTGCTTGATCTTCAAATCTGTTACCTTTGCTGGAACTTGCTCTTGTTTTGACAGAGCCAGACTCGCCAGTATCACAAATGTCAATAGTAAAATCAGAGCATACGCTGCAACTTGACCTGTTTTCTTCGTTATGACCTTCATTTTTAACATCAACACAGATATTTTACAATGATCGAGGTTAATACAAGTTTTTTTTTTAATTTATATATCGGCCAGTTCAAATAGACAAAAATAAGAATAGTATGAAACAGTACGTGGCACAAGTTGTCGAGTTAAGAGACATGTCTCATAAATCACCTTCTCAGGAGCTCAGTTCAGACTGTAAAAAAACTCTTCTAGACCTTCAGGTGCAAAGAATATTTGATAACCGTACAGTTTTTTACAGTCTGAACACAAGTCTTTGTGAGAGTTATCCTGTATCAAATGTTTGAAACGTTGGTAAAGTCTCACTTTTGTCCAAATACGGAAATCACAAGTATACTTGATAATTGGATATACATAGTTGATGCAAATAGCATAATGATTTTACCATGATTTTGATAATGATTTTATGATAATGTTTTTGCCATGATTTTATCTTTATGATTTTATCATTATGAATTTACCATGATTTTACCAAAATTATCTTACTATAATTATCTTACCATAATGATATAGTGATCTTAAAGTGGTGGTGGATATAGGAGATATGAAGATGGTGATATGGTGATATGAAGATGGTGATATAATAAATGATAATAAACGTAATCAATATTGAACTTGTCCTCGTATACTAAAAACAGTGAATGGCCTTCTTGATAAACCTTAACAAAATGCAACATATTGTAATCATTTTAAATACTAATATTGACATTTCCAATGTCTATTTGCGTTAATCAATTAACATTTTCAATGTCTATTTGCGTCATTCTCAATCTGCTTGACTGGCCTTTCAGAGTTAGTACTTCACGAACCGTAAAGCCTTATTAACCGCAAAGTCCTGGTTCATCTCTGCCAGACCAAACTACCAAAACTACCTCAATGCCATTTACATCAAGGCCATCTACATCAAGGCCATCTACACGAATTTTTGCAAAAAACCATCAAGCTTTGAAAAAAAAGGGTTTAAAAAGCTCGGACGTTTTGTGAAGTAAAACATCATGTTGTATTTAAAATCTTCTATAAATTGACTTGAATAGCTTTCTCAAGTTTTTTCTCATGTATAATATAGTTTAAAATTTAATTATAATGACATATATTACTAAAAATGAATTGAAAGCGTCTAGAATGGCTAGAAGAGCAGCTAGACTTTCGTTGATTACTGACAGTTCTTTTAATTTTGCTGGCCATTATCCTGATATTTATGGTGCACGATCTAAAAAATCAGTCTTGCCTTCTCTAAACATTGAAAACATTTCATCTTCAGACACTCTGAATGCCAATATTGGCCGTTATTCTGAAGTTTTTGGTGCAAAAGCCACTATAACTGCTTTATCCTCGTACTATTCACCTGGTACTTATTCAGGCTCATCAACAACTGGAATTGAAACTAAAGCAGGTGTTTCATTCACTAAAGGCTTTTCCAAAAGACCTGTAGAAATCTTTACGGATTTTAAACTTTCTACAAACAATCCAAGCTCCGAATCTCGAAATGAAAAAATTGAAAGTTTACTTGCATCCATCTTTGTAGACAATAGCCCGGTACCAGAAACCAAATCTCAGTTTGAAATCCCTTTAAAAGAAAGTACAAAAGACCTCGATTCTGATTTTTCGCAACTACTATCATTTCCTAAAGCCGACTTGAGTACTTGCACTTGTCATGAAATGTCCAAACTAGTGTTTGAAGATAGTACTCAAAAAACAATTTTTGTGCCTAACAACACAAAGAATATTCGTCCAGGATGGTATCATTGTACAGAAGAAAGGCTTGAAGCAATTAAAAGTTACTGGCGAGGATCAAAAGATGTTGATGAAAAACTGAGAGCGTTACTTCCAGAAGAGTCTTTTGTGCGAGATACCCCGTTGGAAAAATTCAATGACACGGAGAAAATGGAATGTATCTGTCAAGAGCTGAAGGCGAGCTTTGCTGAAGGACTGGTTAAAAAGTATGCATTAGGAGAGGAAACTGGCACGACGACAATTTTACCTAAATGGCTGGAAAGTATTGATTCCCTTGAGTCCGCTACGAACCAAATTTGACTCGGTTCAAGAATTGAAAAATCAGACTGTTCACTCTTTAATGACCCCATCACATCTACACTACTGAAAAATGAACTGGAAAATGATTCTAAACTACTGAGTAATGGACAACTTTTAACACAATCCAATGAAGGTATCAAGACACCTTCGACATATGAAGAAGACACTAGTGGATATGTTAATGCTAATGAAAATTCATCTTCTAATGAAATTGAACAACACTCAAAATTTCTTGAGTCAAATCACTTGGTACCTGAATCCCCTAATAAAGCTCAGAGGCCATCCATGTTAACCATTATAGATAGAAAAATGAATGAGCAATTGCTTCCATCGAGTTTACTAAAAAGAAGAAAATACACAAGATTGTGCACCATTGAATCAGAAAAGAAAGCTAAACCAGAATACCAACACTTACTAGACAAATTGAAAAAAACCCCATCTAGAATACCAATACTAATGTCTCCACTTGGATCAACGTCTCGGAAAAAATCCAAGAAGCGTTCTATCATGGAAAATAGAGGAAACCAAATCAAGTCAGTCGAGAAACCAAATAGATTTGAAACTGCCCACTCCAAGTTGATTAGAGATACTCCCAAACGACATGAGCCAAAGTATAAACCGCTATATAATGAGAATGGCCTACGAATTCCCTTGAACATTGCTATTCCTTTTTCCTACACAAGACCGAAAGTTTCACGACAAGACCCTCCAGATCTAAATAAACAACTTACGCCGATTTTAAAATATGGGATTTTTTTGGTATAAGCTGGGTTTCAAATGATTTCAGTCAAAACTAAGTATAGAGAGTCATTACAAAACCTGAGATATATATATTTAAAGTATACTTGAATCAAATAATTTCCTGAAATTGACAACAGATATTAACATTGAATTACCATAAAAATACTCGTGGAATACAATTAAGATTAGGTGGGTAAGTCAATATGTTATTCTGAAGGGTTTGATCGATATCTGATTAAAGCTGATTTGAAATCCTGGATAGACAAGTACATGATCCAGAAATTAGATGATAGGTAGTTCAGTTAGTTTACTTGTAGCAGAAACATTAGAGGGTTGCAAGGAAAGATGATCAGTAAATGTAAAACATTTTTTTCAATATAGAATTTCTCCCTATTTCTTTGGACGTCTTGAGATGGTTCTACCCATTCGTCTTGTTTTCTCAAGATATTGAAAAGTACTGAACTAGGAAATGCCGTTGTGAAAAACGATGAAGGAAATAACAATTTTATGAAAAGTCCTCTTTTTTCCCAGCTGGATCAAAAGGGAAATGCCGAAATCAGCATTGAGATCCCAGACAAGTTCCCTAACTAATTACTACCGTAAATATTAAAGCCCGACACTTTTGGACTCCATTAACTATATAGCGTTTCATTGATTGATTCAAGCCATTAATTGAATATCTTTGTAATGTGTTGAAGATTTCAGGCACTACGAGCTCATCAAATGATTGATTATAAACATTGTCAAAAGAATGAACATGGATGTAAGACTAAGAAATAGGAACAGCTAATGAATATTCTTATATATGAAGGAAGAACTTCAGCAGGATATATAGATATTGAAAAAAAAAAAACGGCAAGATACTTTTTGGCCTACATGTGATTGGTAGAAAATCGTTTTGAAAATAGTGTCGAATATCAGATAATAATTGCTACAATACAACTTCTTCATTCACCAAAACACAGGATGCTAAATGAAAACGGATGGCTAAAGGAACAGTGGCTGATAAAGTTGATTGTCCATTAATTTAGGGAACCCAGCATGGGATATGAAAACTAGTGAATTTCCGCGATTTATTGGACTAGTTAGAAAGTCTGGAGTGAAATTTGTCTCTACTATTTAAGATGAAAATATGTAAGCGAGACAGCTAGTACAAAATGGCTGACAGATACAAATGCAGGACAATATTTAAAGAAAAGCAGGCTGACATTTTGATTGGAAATACCTGAACCGATCAGAAATATATTCTGCAAACCGTAGACTGGACCCTATAGGAAGCATCAGGGAGAGACAATCAAAAGAATGAATGGCTATTAATTTAACGCCTTGAGAACTAAGAACAAGGGAAAATCTTTAGGTTCTAGCCAGTTTGTTTTTCAAGTTTACTAGGTTTCTCGTGTATTTTCGTTAGATTTATCACTCAAAATTCTAGTGATTAAACAATAAATATTGCAGGAAAATACTCAGTTGTTGGAGAGTCTAAAAGTCTCTTTCAGAAAAAGATTTTTCATGGTGAGTCCTGGAGGTGAGCCTAGCATAGCCAGAAGCGCTTCTTACACATTGGAAGAGCATTCGGACATTGTCACCACAAAATCTTTTGGCATAGAAAGGTAAAGAAATCGGCACAATTTTGACTATTTTGTAAAACCGTAAAGATGTATGAGCTTGGAAAAATACAAGCTTTTAGCCAGCAATTTGTCCAACTTGCCAGCGACTGTAATTCAAGCTAAATTCCAAAAGTGGGCTGGCGGATTACGACCCGGCCCAAGAGACAATGATGATAATGAGATAGCCTGAAATAAGCATGATTTTGTACTGCCTGAACCCTTAACTATTGTTCTACAAACCATTGCTCCCGAAATGACTCTCCTGATACCTTTGAGGATCATTGGGGCTTTAATGCAAATGAACAATTACACAAAAGGATCAAGGTGTATCAAAGTTTGATTAAGTTCAACGGCCTAAATATGGGAAAGAGCTGAAATAGAAAAGTAGGGTGATGGATGATGATATCAGTGCCAAATTGTCCTATGCTGTCAATCCAGAATCACAAATCCATTTAAGGTTTCTCGACGATCCCCAGTTTTTCCCCAGCCAATTTAGTCGGCACTACCCGAATAACATACTAAGCCCTCAAATACCCCCGGATCTTCACCGGAATCCCCCAACTATTCACCAGCACCAATATCATTCTTTCTACAAATTTTTGCCCACGCTAATGGCTAAAACCAGTAAACCCGCGCTCGTTAACGACAAATCACATGACCAAAGCCGTTGTGGCGAGAACTTAGTAAAGCTTAGTAAAAATATATGGCATGAATATGAGCTGCTTTGAAGATTTATAAGAGTTACTAAGCTCTGAGGGATCTTCTCATTTAGTATATAAATGAGATGAAATCTCCAGGGAAGACGATTGATGGAAAAGCATGGGGATATCAGCATATTTCAATAGACATATTCTGATTGTTTCACTACTAATACTTATACTATCAAGCGTTTTTCTATTGTTTCAGCCTACACAAACCAAACACATTCAAGAGATGCCCGGACTCACATCTGCTACTGCAGCCATTAACGCTACTAGCCGTCTCCACCCCGTGTATTTCTGGTCGCACGGTGGCCCGACGTTCATGTACCGCTCAGACCCGTTTGGCGATGCCGGAGCCTTTGACACCGTCCAGGGTATAGGGAAGTCTCTGCTTGCATCTTCACCAAAGGCTCTCGTGGTCATCAGTGCCCATTGGCAGGAAGACCACAAGTCTTCTAGACCCGACGAGCTTCCTACGGTCGGGATCACGTCTACTGATGGCGCCAACAAGCTCGACTATGACTTTTATGGGTTCCCAGCCCACATGTATAAGGAGCAGTTCCACACGAAAGGGTCGAAAGAGTTGGCGAAGAAGCTGGCGGAGGTTGTCACGGGCGCCGGGCACTTCAATGCTCGCCTGTACGCGTCCCGTGGCCTTGACCATGGAGTGTGGTCGCCTGGCCGGGTCGCATTTCCTGAGTATGCCATAAAAGACCAGAGGAACTATCTTCCGTTTCCGGTGATTCAGGTTTCGCTGCCTTCGTCCCCGGGCGGGATGAGGTCTCGAGAGGTGGCGAGTATTGAGTACGAAGCTCGAGCCAGTTACACTTTAGGTCTTCGGTTACGAGAGTTGCGCGACCGTTATGGCGAAGACATGGCGATTGTATGCTCGGGTATGTCAGTACACAATCTTGGGGACCTTGGGGAGTACCAGGGCAGCGATGCACCTTATTCCAAGAAGTTTGATGATTCTCTGAAGGAGATTGTGATGGCGAAAGGGCCTAACCGGATAGACAAGCTGGTTGATCTGTTGAAGCAGCCCATTACTGCGCGGGCACATCCTACGCTGGAGCACATTATGCCTATGGCGGTTGCGCTGGGGTTGACTGAGCCATTTGAAGTTGCTAAAGGAGGGCCCAAGGTTGAAGAGAAAGACTTTAGCAGCCCATCACGACTTTATACGAGCATTGCGGGCAGTTTAGCATGGGGAATTTTTAAATTATGATGGAGGAATACAAAATACTTGAAAATTATAGCTAAGATATAACGATTTAAATAACAAAGATTTAAGATATAAGATTTACAGATCACAATTTGAAGATTTAAAGATTAAAAAATTTAAAGATTTAAAAGATGAATGGAAATAATGATTGAAATAATAAATGGTTCAAAAAGAATAATAGACAGTTAAAATATAAAAGATATTTGAAAATAAAGAATATAGATTCACAAAACGAAAGCTTCACCTCTCCTTACTAGAAATTTTCATGGCCTTAGCAGCGATGTCAGTCATACAAGAATCAATAGCAGCAAAAGCAGATGAACAAGAACTATTCCAACTGAGAATGCTGCGAACACGCGAGCAAGTCTGGTGCTTGTGCAACTGAATGCCGTATCTCAAGGTCGTCTTTTGTTTTATCATGGTCGATTGTAACAAAATATTCGACTGTAAGAAAAATCCAGAAAGAACAGGAGAGTAGCTGAATGTTTCAACAAGACCATCTTGAACGTAGCTAGGTGCTGAAAATGGAAACTGCAAAATCCAGCACAAGTAGCACAAGTAGCACAAGTAGCACAAGTAGCACAAATTCGCACAAATTAGCACTAACCAGTACAAATGGATCCTCTTCTAATGATGTCACAGTTTTCTGTAATTGTCAAGCCCTTTGGGGAATTTCTGCACTAAAACGGCTTAACCATAATCTGGTTAAAATGTAGTTAGCATCGATTTTTGGGGAAATAGAGTTTAGACTAAAATTTCTTTTTTGATTGTTTTTTTCCAGTCATTTTTTATTGTTCACTTTCTTGCAAGATATTTGTTCTTCAAAAAATATACATTTAATTCCATCTCCACCGCATTGGCTTCTGCTCCAACGGGTTTGCTTGTTTAAAAATTTATATATGAAATCTTTGAGAGATTATTTCTTCTGGCTCTTTGATTTTGCTCCTGTTACTGTCTTTCAACAATACCAGAATGTCAAGCTTATCATTCAAGCTTTATTTCTCTGAGAGACAGCTGTTGGACATGCTAATGTCACAAACTACAGCTCTGAATATCCATTGTTCTACTCTACCTCAGGTAACCGCCAGTTGCCAGCTCACAATCAACTGATTTTCCAATGAGCAGCAAATATCTCCAGCAAATAACCTACTTAAGCCTTAATCTACTTCTCAGTCCTCATTGCCATCACCAGTCTCCCCAGCTTTAAAAGTATATTTCTCTAATAGTTTACTATCTTCTTCCTCCTCTTCAGCAGCAATCGTCCTGGAGAGAAGCTTTTTGGCTATGATGAAGGATGTGATAGTTTAGTCAAGATTCATTTCAGTTGAGTTTTGTTTTCTTTTCGCTAGTTATTTTTTCATGAGATTATATCTTTTATTCATATATTTACTTATATTCTCTTATATCTACTTATATTCTCTTATTTACTTAAATTTTCTTATATTTACTTGAATGCATATTCATTCAATCTTTTTCTCATTTAATATTTAATTTTTCTTTTCTTTCTTGATTTCATTTCTTAATCCTGATTTCATTTCTTATATTCTCTACTTATTCGATATTCGATATTCTCTATTCTTCCCTATTTCATTACTCAATCCCAGGCCATTTCATTACTCAACTCCAGGCCATTTCATTACTAAATCCCCAAACCATTTCATTAATCAATCCCAAACCATTTCATTACTAAATCTCCAGGGCCAAATTGTTTTCCAAGCGTCCCCGTAATCTCCCTACAAGTTGAAGCAAACAATATACCTCCAAATCGCCTGCTGTCACAAGTATCACCAATTTCGCGCTATTACACTCCTGCGTACTGGCCAGTTCAGCGCAGTCGGCTCTTTTGCAAAACAAGTTTCGAAATATACTCGCAATCTCCTTCACCTAGGCGTCTGAATACCCTGGAGGAGGAGCTTCATACTTGGGAAGCGATTCTGTAAACGTTCTGCCTTCGCCCATTGCCACCCTGCACTTCTCTACCCAGTCCGCAAACTCGTAGGCCCCTCCGTCCATAAACCCAATCGCCACCTGCCAGGCCTCGTTCTCGGGGTCTAGGCCTTTGCCCTTAGAAGGCACGACCACGGCTCTCCACATATTTGGTCCGAACCAGGGCGCAGAAACATGACTGTCATGAATATGTGCTAAAGGCACTCGCAGAGACTGGAAGTTCATATCCCCTTTACCTTGGACATGATAAGTATCGGCTGCTGTGGGCACGAACGCCAATTGTAGCGGACTAATGTATAAAGTTCCTGGTTTCGTAAATTCTATCAGAGATCCTGATTTTGACATTGGATGCATTTTAAAGTTGAATCTAGAGGTCAAAAAGTAGGAATAATCTTGAGAATTAACAGGTAAATTAATCTCGTTGATACTCATTGAACTGTTCTGTCTTCTAGTCCTGGGTTCTAGTTATAGGTTCTAGTTCGGTTCTAGTTCTGGGTTGTTCTAGTTCTGGGTTGTTCTAGTTCTGGGTTGTTCTGGTCCTGGGTTGTTCTGGTCCTGGATCGTCCTGTTCTAGATTGAATTGCTCTGTCCTGAATAGTTAACTCTTGTTCTCTCCGTTCTCTTTGTTGATCGTTCTTCGTTGATCGTTCTCTTCGTTGATTCTCCGTTAACCGTTCTCCTGTCAAACTCAAACTGCCCAATATATTTACCTGGTCCGCCCGCCACTAAACCCTTGCCCTTATATACTGCCAGTATAATCCACCGCTCTGGACTAAAATATGGAGGTGGGTGGGATTAAAAATACACGCTCCTTCAAAATTTTCTTCTCATCCACCCACCTCACCGACATCACCACCCGTTCTCAATAGACTGACACGTACACCCTCCAGCTCCTCCCCGACCGTCGCGCCTGCCCACCATGCCCTCCGATCACCAACTGCAATCGCGCGTGTACACAAACGTAAACGAAACAATGCCCAATTCCTACTGGGACTATGAAAACTACGTGTTCCCGGTAGGAACGCAGGACAAATACGAAATCATTCACAAAATAGGACACGGAAAGTACTCAGAAGTGTTTGAAGGCATTGACATTTCGAAACCGCGAACAGATCCCAAACGGTTCATCGTCATCAAAGTCCTGAAACCCGTGAAGAAGAAGAAAATCAAGCGAGAAATCAAAATCCTACAGAATCTGCAGAACGGGCCAAACATCATCAACCTGCTGGACATTGTCAAGGAGGAGCAGAGCCAAACCACTTCGCTCATCTTTGAACGGGTCTACAACGTCGACTTCAGAACCCTCTATCCCACATTCACCAGTTTAGACATCAAGTTTTACATGTACCAGATTTTGCAGGCTCTGGACTTTGCGCATTCCAAGGGCATTATGCACCGAGACGTCAAACCACACAATGTCATGATAGACCATAAGAAACGGGAGCTCAAGCTGATAGATTGGGGGCTTGCTGAGTTCTACCACGCCGGCATGGACTATAATGTGCGGGTAGCTTCGCGGTATTTCAAGGGCCCTGAGCTTTTGGTCGACTTTCAGTTCTATGATTATTCGCTGGATCTTTGGTCTTTTGGTGCCATGCTTGCCTCCATTATTTTCAAAAAGGAACCGTTTTTCCATGGCAATTCGAATACAGATCAGTTGGTGAAGATTGCGAGGGTGCTGGGAACTGATGAGTTGTACATGTATTTGAAGAAGTACAATATTCAGTTAGGGAAGGAATTTGAAGACTTTGGAACATATCCCAAGAAGCCATGGTCTAAGTTTGTTAATGATACAAATGAAGAATACGCAACTGATTTGGCAATTGATTTTATTGACAAGTTGTTGAAGTATGATCATCAAGAAAGATTGACTGCGGCTGAAGCTATGAACCATCCATATTTTGATGAATTAAACTTGTAATTTACTTAATTATTCATGGATTCTTTTAGTTCTTGGGTTCTTCTTCTTCCTCTTCTTGGATTCTCCTTCCTGGATCCCTCATACACTTATATTCTTCCATGGAAGTGATAAAAACGCCTGCTTCACTCGGTTATCTTCAATCTTATTGACCATCAACTCCAAAGTTTTTAACTTTGATTCTTGGAGCATAAATTTATCCAACGAATTGAGTTTTGAACAATCCAGACTCTCCATTAGACTTTGCAATGTACAATAGAGAATATAACAGAAAGAAATGAAGTTTTTCCGTTCAAGTTTGGATTTAACAGGATGCGAATACTGCGTGGGCTTCGGTCCTTTGGTAAGAATGTACTTGAGAATCAAGTAAATAGCGTCTCGCTGGTTTTGCACCTTGGACCGTCCAACGAGTCTCAGAAGCGCGTCCATACAAATCTGAATACCTGATCCACCTGTGGTTGGCAATACCGACTGGAACCATCCTAAAGAAAGTCCAAATACCAAACTGAACGAGTCGGGAAATCGTTCTAAGCATTCAGCTGTTGTTTGGATAATCTTCGTGATATGCCCAAGCTGCGACAGAGGCTTCTTTTGTAGTTTCCAAAACAAGTGGGCTATTTGATACCTGAAGCTCTCTTGGTCTAGTGCCGACTTGAGCAGTCCAGTGTTGATGTGAACGACTATCAAAGTTAGTATATTTCATGGAGTTGGCAGGTGTGGATATATACAGTTTTGTTCATCAAGTTCTGGACGACTGGCCAAAGGGTCCTGGAGCACTGGAATCGACGGGTATTCTTCGTCTTTAGATAGCAGCAATTTATATTCTTCAAGTTGAGCCTTCAATTCGGCCACTTCTTTCATTCTCACCGTGTATCGTCCACGCCAGAACGCGAGCAAGTCGGTGTGTTTCTTGACGATTTTGGAGCCCAAATCTTTGCGTTGTTCACACTTGTAGCCCTTCTTGAGCATAACGATAGACTGCGCTCATGTTAGTAGAGTTTCTTGATTCCTTTGGTATACTCATGTACAAGTCCGAGATACAATTCGAGCTGTTGTTGTTCCATTTCTTAGATGTTGGTGTACGCGAAAAGTTAAAACGCGAAACTTTTTTTTTCTTAATTAATTTTCTTAATTAATTTTCACCAAATCTTCACCATTTTCTTCACCAAATCCCACCACTATCCATTCTCACCACCCTCCATTCTCACCACCCTCCATTCTCACCACCCTCCATTCTCACAATGCTAAGTGACACCTTCAAAATCTCTTCATTTGGATTTGATGATAACTTGGATTTCGGTCAAAGCATCTTCAATAAACCAACAAAACCTAAACAACTACTAGACACATCGCTTCACAAATCAACTCGTCTATCCAACGGTAAAATCTACAATCTCAAGAAAAAACTGCCTGTAGAACCTCCTGTAGAACCTCCTCTAGATAATACAGTTGACACCAGAAATCATTACGGTGTAGACATACATCGTCTTCTAGACAACCTAAAAGCTCCTTCAACACCTGCTACACCTCAACCCCCCAAAAAAGCCCAAAAACACGGCCTGCTATGCGAACGCTACCGTCCAAAGAAGTGGTCAGACTTGGTTGGCCCCGAAAAGACTCACCGCCAGCTCTTGCACTGGGTGCTGAAATGGAATCACGCAGTCTACAAAACACCCGTCTCTGATCGCACAGATCAAAACAAACCAGAAAACGACCCCTTTGATCGTCCTCAAAGAAGAATCCTCCTCATCCATGGCCCTCCTGGAGTTGGAAAGACCACCGTTGCCCACATCATTGCCAAACACGCTGGTTATGATATTCTAGAAATCAACGCGAGCGACGAGCGTGCAGGCCACCTCATCCGCGATAAACTGAAAAGCGCTGTCGTCTCTCATCGCGTCAACAGCAGTAAACCCGTCTGTATAATTGCTGATGAAGTCGAAGGCGCGGCGGAAAACGGTTTCATAAGAGTCCTCGTTGATATCATCAACTCCGACGCCAAAGCAACCAAGTACGGCGTGAGCAAATCCAATAAGCTCCTGATGAGACCCATCATTGCTATCTGCAATGATGCCTATGCCCCGAGCTTGCGAACGCTCCGTCCGCTGGCTGAAGTCGTCTCCTACAAAAGAGTCTCGCCGGTAATGGTCGCCGAAAAGCTCAAAGACATCTGCATCAATGAGAATATTGAAGCTGATACCAGATACTTGACGCAGATTGCCAACGACACCTCCAGTGACCTGCGAAGTTGCTTGAACATTATTCAATTCGGAGCCACGACTGGAAACAAAGATAAACAAAAAAGCTGGACAAACGTGGTGAACCGAATCTTCAAGCGAGACCGAAAATTCACAAACAAAGCAGCAGAATGCCTAGATGTTCTAAATGAAATCCATTCTTGTGGGGAATATGATAGGATTCTGACAAGCTGCTTCACAATGTATCCAGAAATGCAGTATCATGATGATTTATTCCAAAAGCCCGTTAAGCTAGGCAACTGGCTCTATTTCCACGACATGATCAATAAGGGAATATACTCCAACCAACACGGTGCACTGGCGGAGTATCATGGTTATGCTTCCATGGCTTGTTTTGACATGTTTGCAAGCTACTCCAATGCGTCTAGCAAGAAGCCTCCGCTGGTGAAAACTGGAATCGAGCATCGCGAAGCACACAAGATGAATCAACAGCTGTTGGATGAGTTCATGCATACCACCTCAAAGAGTTGCAAGCTGGGCTTCAAGAAGTCTGAGCTTTCTTGTGAGCTACTGCCTTACCTGATGAAGCTGTCAAATCCGCACTTGGAGCTCAAATCTCATGACGGAAACGACAAGCTCTCAAATATAGCGAATATCTTGGGCAATTACAATCTCTCCTTGCACTTGAAGGTCTTCAGCAACTTGGAAATCTCAGTACAAACAGGTGTAGGAGGTAATGTCTATCACCTGGAGCCTCCTATTGACCAGCTGGCTGTGTTTGGAGAAAAGCAGCAGATAGTTGCCAATGTCGGTACTTATTCTGTAAGACATATGCTGCACTCTGAACTGGAGAAACTTGGATTCCTGAACCAGCGGGAGAAGGACCAAAGGTATACGGTTAAACGGTACAAAGGCTCAGAAGCAGCTTCTCTGAAACGGAGAGGCCTGGATGGTGATGATCAGGAAAAGAGTCAAAAGAAGACTAAGCGAGGAAATGATCCATTTGAAAAGTTCAGAGTTAATAATTTTCAAGATTCAAAGCAGAAGCTGGTTATGGTCAATGAGAAGAAGGTTTGGGTCCAATTTCATGAAGGAGTTTCCAATGCAGTCAGAAGAGATATAAACTGGTCAGACATTTTTAATTAACTACTGTCGTTCAAATACTCTTTTCTGGATCTGATCTGGCCGTTACTTGATCTCTTATTGTTTATTTGACATTTTATACATTTCATACTTAAGTTACAATTCATCCTGGCAATTGTGTTCTCCCATAGTGAATCTTTCCATACGCTTACGAAGATCTTCTTCAATATTTTTACTGTCTTCGACACCATCGTCGGTTTCTTGCTTGGTGCTGTCGCGTCTATGGAGTCTAAAAGTAGTGCTCTTCCTTCTTTGGCGCTTCTTAACGTCAAACTCTTCGTCAAAGTATTGCTCAGCAGTACTTAACGGTGTTTTAGGAGCAGACTTGAGATCCCGCGACGCTGCGGTATCATGAATGATTTTGGCTACCAACGAAGTCCAACCACATTGGTGAGAAGAGCCCAACCCGCGGCCAGTATCTGCTTCAAAAAACTCGTAAAACAGTACATAGTCTCGCCAATGTTGGTCGTGGTCCGTCTTCTTGCTGAAGTTACCATTGAAAATGGGTCGCTCGCCAGTATTGGAGTTTCTAGCAAACAGGTTGATCAGTCTGTTTTGAACTACTTGAGCAGCACCAGCTAAATTCATGTACTCGCCAGAGCCTTTAGGACACTCAACCTTCAGCGTATCACCATAGTACATGTAGAAGCGCTGGAGACTTTCAATAAGCAAGAAGTTTGTCGGAAACCAGATGGGACCTCGCCAGTTCGAGTTGCCGCCAAACAGACCAGAGTTGGAGTCTCCAGGAACGTAGTCAACGCAGAAGGTTTGGCCATTAACGTCCATTGAATATGGATGTTCCTTGTGATACTTGGAAAGAGAACGAATACCGTAGTCACTGAGGAACTCGTCTTCATCGAGCATTCTTTCCAGAATCTTGATGAGTCTGTCCTTGTTAACAAGAGAAAGCAGACGTCGCTCGCCTGTTCCCAGGTCACTCATACTGGCAATGTTTCTCTCGGTCATCTTGGGACGGTTGTTCAAAAACCATTCAACTCGTTTGTTGAAGGACTTGAATTTGGTCAAAATCTGGGGCTCTAGAGTCAACGAAGCATAGAGTGGAATCAAGCCAACGAGAGATCTAACAGGCAGCTGCTGACTCCATGGTCCACCCCAAGAGATGGCATCGTAGTAGAAACCGTCCTCTTCGTTCCATAGCGGCTTCTCAACGCCTCCGCCAGAGCGGAAACTCATGGCATCAGCAATGAAAATGAAGTGCTCAAAGAACTTGGACGCAATATCTTCGTAAACTGATCGATGCTTAGCCAGCTCGAGTGCAATGTTCATCATTTGCAAACAGAAGAAGGCCATCCATCCAGTGCTGTCGGCCTGTTCCAAAACACCGCCAGTAGGCAAGGGCTCAGACCTGTTGAACAGTCCAATGTTATCGAGACCAAGGAAGCCACCTTCAAAGATGTTTTGACCGTCGTGATCCTTCCTATTGACCCACCAGGTGAAGTTGAGAAGCAGCTTTTGAAAGACTCTCTCCAAGAAGTCGAGATCCTCAACGCCAAACATCTTTCTCTCAATCTTGAACGTTCTGAAGGTCGCCCAAGCATGGACAGGAGGATTCACGTCTGAGAAGTTCCACTCGTAGGCTGGAATTTGTCCATTTGGATGCATATACCACTCGCGAGTTAACAGGTCCAGCTGTTTTTTGGAGAACTCTGGGTCGACCATGGCCAACGGGATACAATGGAAAGCGGTGTCCCAAGCAGCAAAGAACGGATACTCCCACTTGTCAGGGAGCGACAGGATATCATCAATGTGCAAATGCTTCCAGTTCTGGTTTCTGATATTGCATCTCTCTGGAGGCGGAGGAGGGTTTACAGGATCGCCCTTGGACCACTGGGAATGAATGAAGTTGTAGAACTGCTTTGTCCAGAGCATGCCAGCGAGGGCTTGACGCTGGATAGATCTGAGGTCTTCAGAAGTTTCATTGGGGCTGATTCTCCAGTAGAAATCGTCAGCTTCGTCCTGACGCTCTTCCATGAGGTCGTCAAAGGCATCTTGGTCAAGGGAAGCGTCTGGCTTTGAGTTTGTGTATTTGAATCTGACGGTCACAAACTCACCAGGAGGGATTCCGTCGCCGCTGTCAAAGGCATACCATCCACAGGCTTTGGTACCTTTTTTTTCAGGGTTAACTGCGTCTTTGACTTCGTCTATGATATAGTCATGGAAACCGTCTTTGACATAAGGGCTATCATTTTTGGCATCGTAGAGCTTCTTTTTGTTTGTTTCATTGTTGGTGAAGAGTGAAGTGGCAGGGACAGTGCCAGAATAGCTGGAGGACTTTGCAAAGTGAAGATATCTTTCGCCGAGTCTCCAATGGGTTGTTTTGAGAACGTCTTCGGTCTCAGTGGTTTCGACTACGGGGACGGGATGGTCTTTTTCACTGTCGATACCCCAGGCCCAGGTGTTTCTGAACCAGAGCTGGGGGATTATGTGGAGAGGAGCCGGTTCAGGGCCACGATTGTAGGCGGTGACTCTGAAGAGCAGCTCGTCTTCAGAGTCTTTAGCCATTTCAATGAAGATGTCAAAGTAGCGGTCATCGTCAAAGATGCCAGTGTCATAAACCTCGAACTCTGGTTCATTTCGAGACTGCTTGCTTGCCTGCTCGACCAATTCCTCGTACGGGTACTTCTTTTGAGGGTACTTGTAGAGATATTTCATGTAGGAGTGGGTAGGAGTGTTATCGAGATAAAAGTAGCTGTATAGGGCAGGTTAGAGACGGAGTAGCAGGTCAATTGAGAGGATATACATGCGATTCCTTGACGTCTTCACCATGGTTTCCTTGGTGGCCGGTGAGACCGAACATGCGCTCTTTCAAGATGTCATCTTTTTCATTCCAGAAGGCAAAGGAGATGCAAGTGTGCTGATGGTTGTCGCTGACGCCGGCGATACCGTCTTCACCCCATCTGTAGGTTCTTGAGCGGGCCTGGTCGTGGGGGAAGTCGCTCCAGGCATCACCATCAGCGGAGTAGTCTTCTCTCACGGTAGCCTAAAGGAGGTCAGATAGGAGGAGCAATTGGACGACGAGGACTTACCCATTGACGTTCACTGAGATAGGGACCCCATCTTTTCCAGTACTTGGTCTTTTTCTTGTCTTGCAAGAGACGTTGTTCTTCTTTTGTCAAGTATTCTTTACCGTTGTGAATTACCATGGTGTTGGATGATAATCTAGCAATTGGCAGGAAAATGGCTTATATATATATAGGGTTGAGACAGTTAATTTTACAGGACGATTCGAGAGTTTATTTTGATTTCATGACCGTCCTTTTTGCATTCAATTTAGTAGTTGCTTGACAATGGAGCAGCATTAACAATTGAGTTTTTAGGCTAGGTTTTTAGCAGTTTGTAGGCATTGATCTCTGAGTGGTGTGGCGTCTACCATTGAGAGCCATAGCGGCCGTGGCTACGGGAGGTGGGAGGTATGAGTATTGGCATTTGGAGTGGAGGAGTGATGGAGGAGTGGTTGGAGGAGTGAAGATTGAAGATTGTTGTATGAGAATAAAAGATTGTAGAGATTTAAACTAGTTATGAAGTCATTTAAATGTTTGAACAGCCTTGAACCTTACTGATCTTTTAGTTTAGAATTGTAAATAGTGTGATAATTTGTGATAACTAAAAATCATGATTCACAAATTATGATGTATGATTTATGCTAATTTTTCACTGTGCTAGTTGTTTTAAATCTTGTTGATGGTTGATGATTGATGGTTGATAATTGATAATTGATAATTGATAATTGATAATTGATAATTGATAATTGATAATTGATAATTGATAATTTATATAACTTTTGATACTTCATATAATTGATAATTTATAACTTTTGATAATTCATATAACTTGAATCTACCTAATTTTTGTCTTGTTAATTTAGCTAATTTTTGTTCATTTGTTAATTTTTGTTCTGTTAATTTTCAACTACAGTAATTCTAGGTATCCACTCTATTTTTATTTATTCATTTGGATTCACAGACTCAAAAACGCCATCTAGGCATGGACCTGGCCTTCTGTGATTTCTAATAGAGGGTTTCGCAGCTCACCCACCTTTCAAAAAGTACGCATAGCTTCTGATTTACCCCAGAGCACTGAAGGTAAAGTTGCAGTTGGTACGAAAACCGAGCTCAAACCCCAATAGGAATGCCACTTCAGCTGTCAAGCTCGAATGTTTATAGTTGAGATGTTTGAATTCTACTCATTCATCATTTATCATTTATTATTTTTCATTCATCATTCATTCACCCATTCACCCATTCATTCACTCAATTCATAACGCAGGTACTCCAATGGCTCATATGGTCTTTCTTCATAGTTTAACAGAAGTGGGCACATGTTATATTCTTTGTTGGCACGAGAACCTCAGGGGCATGCAGGAGTTATCGTCTTTTCGTCATTCTGTACAAACCTTTCAAGATCATGTTTGAGAACATGAACATGAATTCAGTGAAATCTCAACATACTACAGAATTGAAGATCATGTAACAAATATTGGCAAGTCAACTGCTGTCTAAGACAATATTTCAGTTCATTTCTAACGTTTAGCATTGAACGAAAGTCTTACCCAAAGATTGCAAGCAATATCAACAAGCACAAGTCTACAAGCTAACAATCCTCTTTTTGTCTCTCTCTAATTCTCTAATTCTCTAATTCTCTAATTCTCTATTTCTCTAATTCTCTATTTCTCCATCTCTCTCAGTCTGTCAAGTTTTTACAAACTCGTGAAATTGCCAAAACCGTCATTGAATCTGAGATCTTCCAGATCTAAACCTAAAATAGCGACAAATTCGCCGTTTTGGAAGCCAGAAAAACAATACTAATTAATAAAAATTTTCTTCTAAAACACCATTGGCCAACTGATTCAAAAGGAAACCGATTCAGGTCTCCAACAGTAAATGTATTTAAAAGGCATCTTGTACCTCTTTTTTCCATCCACGCTTCTACACCCACGCTCCTTAAACTTCCAACTATACTTCATTCCTTTCGAAAATGCAACTTCAATCACTCGTCACTCTTTTACTCGCCGCAGTCTCATTTGTATCCGCCGTAGATTCAACAGAAGGAACTAGCACTGTCTTTTCAACCATCATCCATACCATTACCCTTACCGAACCCTCAGCTACCATCACTGTCACTACTGAAACAGTCTCTCCCGAAACAGTTTCTTCAGTTTCTTCAACCTCAGTCTACTCGGTTTCTTCAGTCTCCTCGGTTTCTTCGGTTTCTTCGGTCTCTTCAGTCTCAGCTGAAAGTTCTTCCATAACAGCTGCTCGTGGTTTATTTGCTGCTGCTTTAACCGCCAACTCTTCAACTATTGCTCCTACTCTCAGTTTCGTTAATTCAACTGCTACTCTCAGTAGTTTCTCGACTTCTCAGGTTTCTCATACTACCACTACTGCTCAAGTATCTTCTCAGGCTCCAGTTCCTACTTCTGGTTCCGTTGTCTCATCTACTGGAACCTCCGCCAACTCCGGTACTGGTAAAACTTCAATCTCAGTGGGTTTACTTGCAGCATCTCTATTTGTGATATTGGCATAGTTTTTCCAGTTTCTTTACTAGTTTTTTCTAGTTTTTTCTAGTGTTTTTTTTTTCAATTTCTCTTCTCACATTTTTATGATTCTTTTTGCTTTCGTCTGGTTATGATTTTTGTTGTCTCTCAAGCCCTTTTTGTACTTTTTAATTTCTAATTAAAATCTTTATACTTAATTTCTAATTGAAATCTTTATACTCAACTTCTTAACTTATACTTAAAATCCTATTTAAAATCCTTATATTTCTACTTAATCCTTAACTTGTAAATCCTTATATTTCTACTTAATCCTTAACTTCTAAATCCTTATATTTCTACTATCCTTAACTTGTAAATCCCCATATTTCTACTATCCTTTTTAAATCCCTTTACTTTTTATTCACCGTTATATACAAGGATCTCAAAATCTCAAGATCTCAAGATCCACTGATCTTCCATCGTTCACCCGTCTTCCCCTTACTCCATATTTTCTGTATCTTATACCACGCCCATGTCTGTCAAACTGTAATCTTAGCAACAAGTCAAGTGTCATAGCAACTTGGCAAATGTTGTACAGATTAAGTTTGACAGGTACAGTTTGACAAGTTCTCTGTTCGTACTTCGCTAAGAACTTTACTTTTGTATAACTGATAGTATTAAATTAAATTTCATCTAAATCATCTACCCTCCGGTACCGAAAGCTTCGGCAAACTAAAATTCATCTTATTTGAAGGTAATATCTTGTGAGTAGTAGTAGTTGGTGATGCTATTGTACCAGAAGACGGTTTCTCTATTTGCAATGATTCATCTTGTCGATAATCAGTAAAAACCTCATGTCCCCGTTGAGATTCACTCGTATTGGAATCCGACGAGGTACCAATTGAATGGATGCTATTATGGATCTCCCTCTTGGAATCTTGAATGCCAGTGGTCTCAAATGTCGAGCCCGAATCGCTCTCTAATTTTCCTGCCATCTGCAAATCTTGGTTCTTCTCACCTTGCTGCTGCTGCTCCTCCTCCTCCATCTTCTTCTTCTTCTTCTTCTTCTTTCGCGATCCTCCACAAGTCATCTTAAACAGTCCAATGCACGCATTGACCATTATCAACAGCGCCAGCAAGACGGTCAGTATAGCCTGGATAACTATCAGCCCCATCCCCAGCCCGGTAGCCAACATCTGGTTCAAGTTGAACTGCGCGGCAAACGTCAACAATAGCGCCAGTGATACCACTCGGACCACCTGGATCGCAATGTTAATCCCATTGCCCATCTTTGTATTGAATGGCATCAAGCTGATATACAATACAGTCAGCAGCACGTCTATCACTATCTGGCCAATGATCTGTACCATCCCATTGCCATACCCAAGCGCAATAAACGCGTTCCGTCCAAACGCCGCCGCCAACGTAGGAATAAACACCCACCAGTACTTGATTTTGAACTGGTCGTAAAAGAGCCCGTACATTCTCATCCACGGCTTGTGGGCGAATAGATATTCAAGCCCACCATGAAACTTTGACGCTCTATGGGCCAGCACCGTAATCCGAATAGAAAAGGCTATCAGCACCAGCGTCATGATCCCCAGAACAAGCCCGGCCAGCAGCTGAGTCCCCCACGAGTCGGCAATCTTGAACTGGTAAAAACAGTACAAAACCCAAATCCCGTAGAATATCAGCACCAGCCGCACAAGGGTCGTGCTCAGAAATATGTGGTATCGCTTGCGGAACCCTTCGTACTTGTTCTTTGGATTGCCGCGAATAGACCATACCTCCAATATGACTTTGATCAGAAGAATGGCTACTATGCAAATTCCAACAATAATGGCCCACCAGATCAAAAACGTCATGAACGTGTTGGTGCTCGGGATCGTCAGCTTCTCCACGTACGCCCGGATCCCGGATACCACAGACACATACCTCTTTTGGTCGGAACCGGTCGCGGTGGTCGTCAGCTCCGACGCCGTTGGCGCCGCCAACGCCGATGTCGACGTTGCGGAACCCGAGGACCAGCCCGTCGAAGATGTTGCCAGTTCTTGGCGCGCCGAAAGCAAAAAACGTCGCATGAGATCGCTGGTACTTGCGTTTCCCTGTGCCTGAGGTGCTTGGCTGATGGTGATGTCGGTTGCATTAGCATTAGTAGCATCGCGATAAACAAGGGTGGTTTGTTGTAGCCTTAGAAAGCTAGATGCGGTAAGATTGCCTCCGGTCATGTTTCTGAAGTTGTCTATGCTATGTTGCATTCCGTCCCAGGTGATGATGCCCGCGCTCCACCCGACGTTTTGAGAAAAGCTTCGATAGGCTGCAGGATAGTTGAGGGTGTACATTCCAGAGATAGCGATGGTCTGGAGCATGCCGAAGAACTCTGTGAACCCGGGGGGATGCCAGCCTCCAGCTGCGACGTTAGTGCCGGGTCCGGCCACAGGGGACGATGCAGCTCCGGCGGCCGCCTGGGTTTCAGCGCCGGTCGAGACCGGCGCATGGATGGCAGAGGCGGCCGGACCCGAGCCGCCATTAGCGGCACTGGAGATCGCCGACACGACCAATGCAGCAGCAGCAAGGCCGAGGGTCGCGTACTTGACGCCTTCAGTTTGGGTTGATTTGCCGTTGGTGATTGAGGAGATGAAGCAGCCGAGGTTCTGGCTGGGGTTGTCGGCGTTGAGGATGTTGATAGTGACTTCGCCTTCGAGGTCGGGCACGAGGTAGGCGGCCTGTGAGATGGTGTCGGTGTATTTAGAGGGGACCGAGTGGACGCCCGAGGTGATGAATTGGCCGGACTGTACGGGACAGAGTTCGGTGACGTTTGCGGAGCAGAGGTCTACTTTTTCATCTAGCACTTTGTTTCCGTAAGCGGTGATGGTGATGTGAGCTGGAGGAGGTTAGTAATAGATCTAAAAGGAGTTAGGAGTTTGTGTTCTGAGTTTTTGCACTGAGTTCTGTTGTAAATTTGAGCTACTGCGGTTTCCTGTTGTAGAATGTTCTACTGCGGTGGTATGTAAATGTGTTCTACTGCGGTTTCCTGTTGTAGATTGTTCTACTGCGGTTGCTTGTTCTACTGCGGTTGCTTGTTCTACTGCGGTCGCCTGTTCTATTTTTGTTCCATTGTCTGTTCTATCGTTTGTTCTTCTGCAGTCGCCTTTTCTATTTTTGTTCTATCGCCTGTTGTAAATTTTTCTTTTGAATTCGCCTGTTCATTCTTGTTTGCCTTTCTGGGTTCACGGCGTAAACTCAGTGAGTGTTGGTGTGGGTGAGAGTGTTGGTGTTGGTGTGAGTATTGGTGTCCGTGCCAGTGCCAGTGCTAGCGTACAACAGCCTCAACCAACAGCCTTAACCAACAGCCTCAACCAACATCACCAACCAACAGCACCAACCAACAGCTCCAAACTCCACCAAACAAAACTCCAAACTCCAAATCACCACTCATACTTACCCAATACACTGAACTGAATCGCCGAATATGCATGTACTGTATAGGAAACGTTGTTTGTATCTTTGTCAAAGCTGAATGTAAAATTTGATACCGACACGACGGGCTCAGCGCTCGAACACGGATAGACACCGAAGGTCTCCAAAGTGGCAGCACTGGCGGGCACCGCCGCGTAGAGTATATAGACCAATAAGAATACCAATTTCAGCATCGTAGACATCTACAAAACCATACTGGTAGGTATTGAGTTGGAAGGAGGAAGGAGGAAACCCGCGATAAATATATTTTTTTTGTCAGCGGTCTTCTTCATCGGCCTCGTCGACTTTTTCTTTAAGGTTACAGCGCTCGAAAAAGAAATGCTAGGCCTAATTGAGATCAGTGATCAAGAAGATGATAGTAGTGATAATTTATTCAGGGGAGCTGTCAAAATTGTGTGTGAAATATTGTTATTTGGGAGAGTTTTGCTGGGAGATTTGTAATTTATAGTGATTTTGAGATTGTGGGTTACAAACTACAGGACATTTTTGTTTTATTTTTATTATTATTTATTTTTATTATTATTTTTATTTATGTTTATTATTATTTATGTTTATTATTATTATTATTTATGTTTATTATTATTTTTATTTATGTTTATTATTATTTTTATTTATGTTTATTATTATTTTTATTTATTATTATTTTTATTTATGTTTATTATTATTTTTATTTATTATTGTTTTTATTTATTATTATTTTTATTTATGTTTATTATTATTTTTATTTATTATTGTTTTTATTTATTATTGTTTTTATTTATTATTGTTTTTATTTATGTTTATAATTTATATTATTTTTATTTATTTTTAATTCATTTTATTTTTATTTATTTTTAATTCATTTTATTTTTATTTATTTTTAATTCATTTTATTTTTATTTTTTTTCATTTATTTCATTTTTTTTATTTTATTCATTTATTTCATTTATTTTATTTTATTCATTTATATTCTATTTCACTTATTTCAATAGTGTAAAACAATAAACTCAAATAATTTTTCATCTCGAAATCAAACTCATTCTTCTATCGTAGCAACCTTTCCCATTTACAAGTGGAGGAAAGACGTTGGCCCACCGTGAGCCCAACTCATCCTGCCTACCAACTCTTCCTGTTTCCTAGAACCCCAATCATAAAACCTTAAACCCTTTGATATACTCTATTTGAACCCACCTGTCTTGCCATGATGCGAGTGTCGATGCATGTCCAACACTTTCAAGCGTCTCTGTTCCAGTACTATATCGATGGTCGCAAATCCCGTCTTCTCTTGCCAGAACTCTGTTTCCAAACTTTTTGACAGGTTCAGCTATCATTGGGTTCAACCAGCTCTTAGAGTTTCATAAGTCTCCAAACAACGGGAGTTAATTCAGCCCAGAGCTCTGGTTGTTCTTGAACAAAGACGACCAATGTTGAGACCCTGAGAACCCTCGAGGAGTCGTTCATAAAGGGTAGGCAGGGAGTGGAGTCGTTAAGTTAAAGTTTTCGGGCATCATAACTGGGATTCTCGTGAACTTAAGGAATGAACTGTTGATAGAATCTGAAGTTATCGGATTTATTTTGGTATTAATCTAGTATTTTGGTATTATTCTAGTATTCTAGTATTAATCTGGTATTCTAGTATTAATCTAGTATTCTAGTTTATATTCTAGTATTCAATCGTACCATTGTATTATTCTATTGTATTATTCTGTACTCTATTCAGTATTATTCAGTACTCTGTATTATTCTACTGTATTATTCTATTGTATTATTCTATTGTACTATTCTACCGTTCTGTTCTTACTCTTCTTTCTGTTCTACTTTTGTAGTGTTCTGTTCTACTTTTGCATTTTTTTGTTCTACTGTTCTACTGCTCCTCTAGCTGTACTGTTCTACTACTTTACTGTTCTACTGCTACTACTCTAAATTTACTGTTCTACTGTTCTAGCTGTACTGTTCTACTACTCAACTCTACCGCTCTAACTCTCCTTCACTCCCTGCCCTACTTATAACCCTAACCCTATTCCCCAAGCTGTACCCCGAATTCCCCCCACAGCCAAAACCGCTGAATTTTTTGGGACAATAACTGCCTTCCTTCTTACATCTTCTTACACCATCACCATCACCATCACCAAAACCTCTGCACCGTCCTAAATTGCTTGTTTACCAAAAAAACATCGCTGCTACCGCCGCTCCCTCAACAATGGCATACTCTCCAGAAACCCGCTGTCCGCTAACACATCAAAACGTCCGGCCAAAAGACCAGCTGTCGTACCGCGAGCTCCTCCGCGAAGACTCGTCAAACACCCTTTCTGCATCCTCTTCAACCACCTCCTTCTCCTCCTACTCGCTCCCAGAAAACAAATCATCCACATCGCTCGCCCCAGGCTCCCGTCCAGCCTTCAGACCGCCAAAATCGTCCGCGATCCACGCCTCTCCCTGCTTTGTCCACGCCAAATTCGACGAGGTCGTAGACGTCTCTAACGTGCTAAAGGCCCTCTCCTCCAGCGACAACATTGCATCTCTCTCTCACTCGCGTCTCGTCAAAACTGCCACCGGCGTCCGAGAACTCGCCAAACGCCTGGGCCAGGCCAACATCTGCATCAACGTCGGGTCCGTCATGGTCGTCACCAAGGCCCGGGACAACTCACTCGTCTACCTAACCCGCGACCTCGCCTACTGGCTCATGGCGACTCACGGCGTCACTGTCTACGTCGACGCAAAACTCGAAAAGTCCAAGCGCTTCAACGCCCCGGGCCTTGTCCGCGAAAACCGGGCGTTCCGGGACCTCCTCAAGTACTGGACCCAGTCCATGACAAACGACAACCCAGAACAGTTCGACCTCGTCGTCACTCTCGGCGGCGACGGCACCGTCCTTTACGTCGGCGGCCTCTTCCAGCACATTGTGCCTCCTGTCATGTCCTTCTCCCTGGGCTCGCTCGGCTTTCTCACCAACTTCAGATTCGAGTACTACAAGTCCCACATCACCAAAATCATAGAGCACGGTATCAACGTCAACCTGCGCATGCGCTTCTCCTGCACAGTCCACGACGACTCCGGCAAAGAGCTCTTCACCCGGCACGTCCTCAACGAGATCGTCATTGATCGCGGGCCCTCCTCCTTCGTGTCCATGCTCGAGCTCTACGGTAACGACTCGCTGCTCACCGTTGTTCAGGCCGACGGGCTCATCCTCTCGACTCCCACCGGGTCCACAGCGTACTCGCTTTCCGCTGGCGGCTCGCTCGTCCATCCTGAGGTCGCCGCCATGTCCGTCACTCCCATCTGTCCCCACACTCTCTCGTTCCGGCCCATGCTCCTGCCCGACTCGATGGTCCTCCGCGTCAACCTGCCCACGAGCACCCGGTCCACCGCATGGGCCTCCTTCGACGGCCGACACCGTACCCAGCTCTATCCCGGCTACTCCGTCACCGTCCGCGCCTCTGAGTTTCCCTTCCCCACCATCGTCGCCTCCCCCACAGAGTACATTGATTCCGTCTCCAGGACCCTGAAGTGGAACGTCCGTCAGCAGCAGAAGCCCTTTGAGCATCTTCTCTCGAGTCCGACCCGTCAGCAGTATAACGACGATACTGGCTCTGAGGTTGAAACCTGCAAGGATGACGAAACCGATGCCCCAGAGTTTGATATTGACTATGAGGATCCCAATAATGAGTAGTTTTTTGGATGTTCTGTTCTGGCTTTTCTGTTCTGGCTATTCTGGCTGTTCTGGCTTTTCTGTCCTGGCTGTTCTGGCTGTTCTGTCCTGGCTTTTCTGTCCTGGCTTTTCTGTCCTGGCTTTTCTGTCCTGGCTTTTCTGTCCTGGCTTTTCTGTTCTGTTCTGTCCTGGCTGTTCTGGCTGTTCTGGCTGTCCTGGCTGTTCTGGCTGTCCTGGCTGTTCTGGCTGTCCTGGCTGTTCTGGCTGTCCTGGCTTTTCTGTCCTGCCGTCCTGCCTTTCTGTCCTGCCGTCCTGCCTTTCTGTTCTAGCCGTTCCCTTTGATTGTGTTCTGTCCACGCCTTTCTGCCTCCCAGTTCTTAGCCCCGTTTCAAATCCTTCGTCTCTCGAGTTTCAACCCTACAACAACTGGTATGTCATGATTTCTATACCCTAACGAGCAAGCATTGTACTAGCCTACCATATAACCATATATTTTCTTCAGCTGTCTTTTTTCTCTTCTTCTCTCCATCTCTCACATCATGTACTCAGACTACAGTAGATCCAACCACCACAATCACGACTCAAACTCCAATGAACCCATTGCAAACTTTGGAAACAACTACTCCGACCACTTTCTGCGCACTGGAGTGCTCCCACAGTCCCATATCCAGAACGCTGCAAACCCGCTCATTGGCTACCCAAGACTCCAACGTCTTCACGATTTGAAAGAGATCCAGACCCGCAAGCACGCTTGTAGACCCTACAACGCTGCTACTCCGCTGTCCGACATGTCAAACAGACTTCAAGAATGGACGCAGTCCGGTGTTATGTTCGACGTTATTCTCGTTGGAGGCTGCTTTGCTGACACGCCCACGCTTGAAACTCTGCTCAGTCTGCCCGTTGGCCAGCTCACGCCTCGTCCCAGCATTGCGCTCGTCTGGGTGCCTAGTCACGGCCTTGAAATCGCAAGGCAGGCTCTGGGCTCCTGGGGCTTCCGCCGTTCTGAAGACATTGTTTTCCTGGCAATGTCCAAAGACTCCATCTTCTATCCGCCCCAGCATCCCGACGACTTTATTGAAAAATCCACCTGGCACTGTCTCATGGGCCTCAAGGGCACCCTGCGAAGGTCCGAGGACGCCGACTTGATTAACTGCAATATTGATACCGACACCGTTCTCGAGTCTCCCTCTGATAGACCTAACGTCATTCCCGAGAACATTTACCGCGTAATTGAGAACTTCTCCCTCATGTCCAGACGACTCCACATCGTCCCAGGAACCACCTGCCATAAGGGTCTTCCCGTCCGCCCCAGACCTGGTTGGGTTGTCGTCAGTCCCGACTGTTTGGTAGACGATTTTGATGCCGATGAGTACACTGAGGAAATGAATCGTGTTGGCACCAGAGTTCCCATCAATCAGGAGATTGAGCTGTTACGGCCAAGGACTCCTCCAAGAGCAAAGAGGAATGACAAATGATTCAAGAGGAGTGCTTTTTTAAATGATTTCTTTAGATGCTCCAAGAGGAATTCTACTTCAAGAGGAATGACAAATAATGCAGTTTGAATATATTAAATAAAGTCAAATATATTCCTATGGAGCGTTTGCAATTTTCAGGTCTGCAATTTTCAGATCCGCATGAAACAAAGTGAAAAATAACTTTTCAACTTTTCATGAAATATCTTGTATACTTTCATTTTAAACGTCAATGCATTAAGGCCCGATGGTTTAGTGGTATAATTCTCGCTTAGGGTTTTCTAAGCACATTTGCGAGAGGTCCCGGGTTCAATTCCCGGTTGGGCCCTTTTCTTTTTATCTCAGAAGATGAGTAGAGTGAGACGAACGTCAATCTCTATGTCAGCGAGACTCTTTATTGCAGAAAGATAGCATACGCAAGCCAAAGAGTGCCCTGGTTTTTCTTTCAGTATTGGCAACTATCATGAACTAGAAACATTGATATATAACTAGAAAACATTGGTATATTTTATATTCAATTCTTTATCAAGTCAATTGAGCTTACTTGAATTATAACCAAGTTCATATAAGTCCCTACTGAAACACTCATATGAAAGCTCCTGATGGCCCAGTTGGCTAAGGCGCGAGACTGTAATGGTTCATTGTAATCTTGAGATCGGGTGTTCGACTCACCCTCAGGAGATTTTTTTTCTATCTTTGATAACATATTCTTGGATAAAACCAGTTGTCAAACTATTTCATGACTAGTTTTTGAGCAGAGAATTAAGTTTTGCTGCTTTGGACTTGCCAGGCTCGAACTTCCTTCATCTCAAAAAGCACATTGCCCAAACCGCATTAAGTCACTACTTTATCTTGATACTCATGCCTTGTCTCGGTATTTTATATAAATACTCGAGCAGTGCCATTGATAGTCAGTGCCATTGGCAATAAGTATTATTGACAGTTAGTACCAAGTTCCAAACATGAAAATCGCCTTTGGACAAATCTCCATCAAGGAAAAAACCGTCGAGGAAAACTACCAAAAGGCCGAACAAACTATCAGGAAGTTGGCTACTTACCAACCAGATCTGATAGTGCTTCCAGAGTTTGTACTAGGAGACCCAAGCAAGCCTCCAATCATCAACTACAGCACTTCACACAAAAATGAGTATCTCGGCAAGTTTCAAAAGCTGGCTAAAGAACTCTCAGTCAACATTGTTCCTGGATCCCTAGCCGTCCAATCTGACAGTGAAGACAGTTTACCGCTTCGCAATTTGGCTTACTTTATTGATAGAAACGGTGCTGTAGCAGGCTCATACCAAAAGAAAAACTTATGGCATCCTGAGCGTGAACACTTCACCAAAGGCACAGAATCGCACTCTGTCTTCAAGACTGAGTTTGGCAACACAGGAATGCTTCTCTGCTGGGATTTGATGTTTCCTGAAGCGTTTAAAGAACTGTCGAAGCAGAACGTTGATCTAATTGTTATTCCCTCTTATTGGATCGATGATGATGTTGGCGAAGCAGCCGATTGGAATAAGGACGCTGAAAAGCTCATTCTCCAACACAGTGTCATCACCAGAGCTTTTGAAACAAACGCAGTTGTAGTGTATGTCAATGTTGGCGGAAACATTGGTGAATCAAAGGTCTGTATGCCATTGATGGGCGAGATCAAGGGCGAAACTATTGAAGATAATGCCGATGGTGATTTATTGAAGCTTGTAGACTTGGGCAAAGACTGGAAAGCCATTCTTACTGCTGCAGAGAACAATTATAAAATAAGATCTGATATGTGCAAGCCTGATTGGCATTATTAGTACTGTTTTTAGATGGTATATCACAAACTCAACATGGAAATACTAACTCTTTCTACTCTTAATATTAACTCCTAATATTAACTCCTAATTTATCACAAATTTCTCACTAATTACCTTTTTATCATATATTATTCATTAGTTTATATATATTCATTGGTTTATATATATTCATTAATTTATATATATTTATTGGTTTATATATATTCATTATATATATTTATTGGTTTATATATTATTCATAAATTTATATATATTCTATTTCTTCTCTTTTTAGTAAACCGCAATTTTATTCTTGGTGATTCCCGCATTAAACTAATCACGTGACAATAAACTGCAGTATTCTAGTCGAGACCAACCATCTTTGATACTATTCATAAAGCCTCGACGATTAACGGGCTCAGTCTTCCTCAGCATTTACATTGTATGATGCGTTGATGTCTCGTTTGAAGGAGCTTTGTAGAATCCACAATGAAAGTCTCATTTAACCAAATTAGTTGGGCACGAATCAAACAACTTTTGGTCCCTTATGGATTGTCTAGTACACAAGCTAAAAGAGTATTGAAAGCTTCTCTGGCTACTCTCACCTGCTTTTGTTTGGTTTTGGTAGACTCTGTTAACGATTCTCTGGGGTCTGCTTCCTATCTATGTGCTTTGCTGACCGTAAGTTTGCATCCAGGCCGTCGTCTCGGCTCCATGGTCCAGTCTTTCTGTCTCAGTCTGGCAGGACTCACAATAGCCCTTCCATACGCTACGCTGGCCCATTATTCAAGCAACCTCCTGCTGGCAAACACTGGAAATGAACAGGATGCACTCAGCTTGCTCATTCTCTTCGAGGTAATTATGCTGGCAGTTGTTGGATATATCAGATCTGAGTCTCCAAGAATGTTTCCAATGTGCTTCATTATTTTCCTAGTTGTCCATTTCAGCTTCATGTCTTCGCAGCCGGTGCCTCTGGGGGACCTCAATTACAACTATAGTATACCGCTGCTAACATCTATGGCAGTGAGCTTGGTTGTGAACATCCTTATATTCCCTGAATTTGGCTCAACTTATATTGGAACTACAGTGCCATCTGCGTTGCACGAAGTCCAAACATGTTTGTATGAAACTACCATCTTTTTCACCACTGCCGACAAGAAAAAGGCTTCTGTGCTAGCTGGTCAACTGGGAAAGCTGTTAGCACAAAAGAAAAAAGTCCGAGGAGTCTTGCAGCAGTGTCAAGCTGTCATGCTGGAATGCACCTTTGAAATATCGTATGCCTTCATGTCTCCAAGGGAGCTCAAACCTATAATGAAGGCTATCAAAGAGATCAATGTTACTCTTAGTACTTTGGTTGTTGCGTGCGAACATGAGTTTGCTGTTTTCTCTTCAAGGAAATCTTCAGAATCGAATGAATCTGATAAATTCACTGCTGAACCAATCTCTTTATCATTGTCAACTGAAGAAAGAAAGAAAGCTCTTTTAGAGAGTGCAAAACCTAAAAAAGAAGCTGATTATGCTGATAAAGAGATTCTGTTGAAGTTTCTTGAAGCTGTCAAAAACCCTGTGCTCAATCTCTTTCTAGTCATTGCCGATTCCATGACTTTGGTTAAAGTTGCTGTTGCCAGAGCCTACGATGTTCCTATTGCTGATGTGCCAATTTTAAGCATCCCTAAGGATCTGGAAGGGTCTGATGCTGCCAGCGTGTTTTCAAGTCCATTTGTTGATGAGACGAATGTCTTTGTTTCAACGGAGAGACTGGAAGAACAACTTGTAGATCTTGTCAAAGCAATTGATCTCTATGATCTCATTGTCAGAGATGCTCTGGGAAAAATATCTGGGGAAGACATTGATACTACCTATGTCATGCCTCGTGACGAGTATTTCTTAGTATCTTCGTTCATTTTGAATTTTAGAAGAACAGCTCTCACTATGGCAAATATCTTGGAGGAAACATCTAAAATATTGTCAATTCGACTCAAAAGAGAAGAAAAAGGATGGTCTGGAAAAACCATTTGGTTCTCTGCAGTTTATACCAAAAAAAAGATAAAACGCTTCTTAAAGTCAGGTTTTTTCGAGCCTGCCGACGCTTTGGCTGCCAGTTTAGCTGAAGATAAATCGCTACTGGGTAAAGAAGAACTATCAGAACTTGATGCTAAGACAGAGTTGAAGGAAACACAGTTCACCAACAGATCCAAAAAATCGATATTTTCTCGTTCAATTTATGTTGTTAGAACAGCTTTGGCAGATTTTTTAGATCAACTTGGTAAAAAAAGGGATCATTTTAAAGCTTCTTTTCAAACAGTGTTTTTGCTGATGATGGTGTCTTTTCCCATGTTTTCAGCCAGTATGCGATCTTGGTATATAGGAATTAAAGGATCTTGGGTGGGTTTTCTGGCTATGATGGCCATCGAGACATCTGTAGGAGCGACAGTATACACTCTCATTGCCCGCGCCATATTACTAGTCATTGGATCAGCCTGGGGATTAGCATTGTACTCCGCTGGCGGGATGGGTTCAAATCGTTATGTGATGTGTGTTCTGTTTGGGTTGGCCATGCCTATATTTTATTATATCATGTTGGTATCTCCTTACGGGAAATCTGGTACCTTTTCTATTGTCAGTTGCACTTTGGTACCCATATCTGTAATTCGACCTGGCGGAGTTCATTCGTCTATTATTGACAGTTTTGCAAAAAGAGTTGTAGCCTTATTGATTGGAGGTGCCGTTACTGTACTTGTGCAAGCAATTATATTTCCAAAGAAAGCTCGTTCTTTATTGACGAAAGAGGTCATTAGCGCACTGAAATATACAGAAAGAGTACAAAATCAATTGGCTTTGGGATTGAATGAAGAAGGTGTTGGCACAGTTCAGATCATGGATTCAGACAAATTGTTTTCCACCTATATCAAACAGGCTCGGAATGCTCTCACACTTGCTGAGGCCTATTTGAATGTTACCAAACAGGAGCCTCGATTGAAGGGGTCTTTTGAAGAAATAGAACTGATTTACCGTGAAATGTTCTTTGCCCTGAACCAAATTTTGGACCGGTTCGATACTATGAAATTCATGAGACATGAGTATGGTTCAGCTGTGTTACGGGATTTACATCCCTATGTGTACACTTATCGACGGGAAGTATACGCAAGTATGTATTGCATGCTTCGTGCTGTGGAGGAAGCTCTTAATACCAAGAAGCCTTTACCACAGTTTTTGCCTAGTGCAAGAATTGCGTATTTCCGTTTAATCAATCAGGTACGAAGTGTTCTTATTGAAAACCAAGACGATAATTTAGATTCATCTGATGAAGACGAAGTCAAACGGTCTGCGAGAGGAAAGACGGTTCAAAATCACAAGATCCAAAAGATGTTACTAAAAAGATATATGGGATGGAGTGCTACAAGCGGTGCTATGGAGGAAATTATTGAGTATCTAGAAGAACTTGTTAATTTGACAAAGTTGTTAGTTGGCTATAATAGTTTCCAGTATGGATTTTTGAGTCGTCCTGTCTTTGAAACGTGGGCGAACTTGGAGGCTATATCTATTCAAAAGACGTCTAGTAACAACTCATCGTCATTGCAAGAATTCCCTTCAAGCATTCCAGATCAGAAGAATGTTCAGATGATAGAAGCATTACCGCGACTGGAACGCAAGACAACATTGGAGATTAAAAACATGTTCAGAAGTAGGAAAAATTCGCTTGTACCAATGACTTCTCCATCTATTATTGCTACACCTCATGCGGCCAATACTTCTTCTTTCCAATCAAGACACCAGAGACCGATTCAGCCAACCATTCCTTCCCAAGAAGTTACTCCCAAACCATTAACATCTCCAGAAGATGATGAAGAACTGAACGATGAGCTTCCATTGACAATGAAGAGAGTAATGTCTCGGAGATATTCAATTAAGGGATCCAAACAGAAATAGATTACAAAAAGGAATGGATCAGGTCCAAGCGGAATTACAAACAGAAATAGATCAGGTCCAAACAGAATTACAAACAGAATTACAAACAGAATTAAAAAAAAAAATAGATTCGGAAATAAAGAATATATTTAGATATTTTACATTAATTTATTTCTTATCTTCTTTACCCTTCTTTTTGCTTTTTCTTAAGCTTTGTCCGGAGCCAGCGAAAGTAGGATTTTTTCCAATATGCTCGTCTCTCTCTCTGGCCTCTTCCGCCTCTGGGTCTTTCAACGGTACAATGGGATAGCCAAAAAATAGCTGGCCAAAGGGCAAATTGAGAGGAGCAGCAGAAGTTGAAGGAAGTTCATTGAGATTGACAGATTCTTTTGAATCAGTGTTCAAGGGAGTTGGGTTCCTGGAACTACCAGCAGATCTTCCCGAAAGTCTTTGGCCACCACCTTTGAAAGGATCGAAAGGCTTTTTGTTTTCCAAATCACTCTGCAACAATTTACTATACTGGATTGAATTTGCCATGCTTCCAGTGGGAACTGGAGTTGAAGTGCCAGTACGATTAGCAGAAGAGACTGGCGTAGGCTCTGGCTCGACATAACCAACCGGAGGAGCAAAGTCGACCTCTAAATCAGTTTCCACCACACATATGCTCGTAGTATCATTTTCTGGCTTGACTTCCAGGACTTTGATTGAGTACACTTTGTTGTTGTAGGAAATTTGAAAGATGTCATCCTTTGTTAAAGTAGAGTAGTTTCGTAACGCATTCTCCAGGACTGCTTTAGGATCAGAAATGTTCAAAAAGTCTGTTGATTGGGGTTCAATTTTTACAAAAGAGCCCAATTCCAAGTTGGTGTTTGTGATTTTGATGATGGATCCGGGAGCCACAGCCAAAGTATCCATCATCCACTGGGGTAAATAGACTCTACCTTCTTCTGCAATGAATTCGAGAACACCTCCGTAGGTTTTCAGATCGGTTTCTTCAGAATGCAGTTCAAAGAGCATTGGATATGAGATATTGAGCATTGTCAGTCGGTTCAGCGCACTTGGTGGCAGAATGACTTTACCACCATAATTGAGGTTTTCTCTACCGTTTCCCGCCATCATGACGACGGGATAGCATCTGAAAAACTGCTGGAATTGGGCTGCTTGCCTGAGGCTGGGAAAAAAAGGGTTTCGGTCTTGCTGGAATCCAAACTGAAGGAGTTAGCAGTTCTGATTCTGTTTACAGTGTAGAGACTTACCATTGGTTTATAGAGAATAGAGCTTTCTGGATCGCGTTGTAGTATAAAGAAGAAACTCTGACAGGAAGAATATATCTAACTTTAGCCCTAACCCTAACAATATATATTGAGATCAAGACTAATACTGAGATCAAGACTAAGATCAAAACCAAGATCAAAACCAAGGTCAAAACTGAAATCAATATAACCAGATCAAAACTGAAATCAAGACTATTGATCTAATTGAAGCGTTTAATAAATAATATAAAAAAAAACCTGAAGATAAATGCTATTGAATGTTTTTTTGTTTATAAGACTGACATTGTATTATCATGCTCAATACCAGGAGTAACACTAGCAATGAACTTCAAGAACACTACTAGATATTGGTCCACCCTAATGGCATGCTGAGACTCAGAAGCCTTGATCTCTTCCCAATCATCAGCATTCTCAGCAGAAGCCGAAGACTCGTTTCGAGGAACTCTGTTTTCTGCTCTGGACAAGAACGTCTTCATTACGCTTGCGTGCCGGCAAGGATGGATTGAAACCAAAGTCATATCGTCTTCAAAAGGCGCCTTTTCAATGGTAGCAGTCTTGTTTCTATAGTCGGCCATGATGTCTTCATACATTTCTTCAGGAGTCAGAGGACTGCCCTGGGAGTTGAATCCACTCAAATAGAGCTTCGGAACTCTGTACGAGGTAGAATATGAGATATAAAGGTTGTAGGAGCGAGTTGGAGACGTCGTTGATGGGTTGAAAGCGTTCATATCCTCGTCATCTTCCATTTCCTGGTCCTCATCGTCAATGTCAATGATTTCTTCCTGCGACTTTGCAGTGCTGGAGCTGGCAGCAGCAGCAGCAGCAGCAGCAGCAGTGCTGGCAAACGAAGTAGCAGTCCACCCTTCTTCGTCCATTGTTTCTTCCATTCGAGAGTCTATCGACTCGAACTCCGAAGCTCTACAGCGAGAAGGTACGTGTTTCGTGATCAAGTACTGTTTGTCCTTTGGCAAGAACGATTTCTGTTTTGAAGGAGGAGCAGACGACCTACACAAAGGTTAGTTAAGCCTTGCCAATGTCTCTCAAGAACTTACCATGACCACGTTGGAAACTTGTACACCAGATAGTCCCCAGCTTCTACAAACTCTTCTGGGGTAATTTCCCCAGTTTTTGTAAAGGTCGATACGTGGGAGACCGGAGTGATGTATTCACGTAGCGAAGACAAAGTTGATCGAATCATAGATGAGTATGGTACAGGAGCTACAATTGATTATGGCGAGATGGCAATAACAAAGGGGATGGAGAAAGGAAGGAAGAGTTGTGAGCGTTGGGGTTTTTTTGGCTTTGGGACGAAGCTATACGCAGTAGTGATAATATTATATAGTGATAGGAACACCGTAGTCTTTATATGTAATATCATCATATATACTGATTTACTGTTATATAGCGCTTTATCTGTACCGTGATATCATTATATAAAGCCTCTCACAAATACTCGACTGCTGGTTTTGTGGCAAAGTCACGTGTAATATTACATAATATGATGACTAAGAAGTATGACCTAAACTATTACTAAAAGGCAAAGAACGAAGCAGATGTTGTGATGTACCGAGTAGTCCGAGCTCCGTGCTATTTCGTGCTTCTCGGGTTTTAGGTTTAGGGTATTTTTGTACGAGCCGTATTTTTCGGGTTTCAGGCTTAGGGTTATAGAACAACACGTGAATTGTAAGAGAGCAGGCAGAAATGCCAGTCGGACAGTCCGTGGCTACAGCTTTGAAGCAGGCTTTTCTTCGCAGCCTAATTTGGCACCCCATCTACTGTGTAATATCCACACCCACCGTTTTTTTTTTTTCAGGTTTTTCCAAGATTTAAATACGTCGCCTTTTCTCGCTTTTTTTTATTTTTTTTTCTGCTTCCTTTGCTATCTCGCCAGCTCATCTTCTCTGGGAATACTGAATAGTAAAACCTCTTCTACTTCAGAAAGATTTTATTATCGACAACCTCCGTAATGACCGTCGCAAAGATTGAGTTCGTCAAGACTCCATCCGCCCCCAAGCCTCCACCAGCTTCGACAGCCACTGGTGCTCGAACCACTGCCGTAAGTTGTCTTCTCGTGCGATGCGGCGATTGGCCAATTCGCCGTGATTCTACAAATCTCGAGACAACCGATTGCCGTAGTATCGCGCTCAATGGCATCAATTGCTAACCTGCTGTAGTATCCTTCAATCAAAAATGGTACATACTTGGTCGATGGCCCTTCCTCCCGTCACTTTTCAAACACGCTCTTGATTTCTCTGCTTCTCGGAGTCCCGTACTACTTCAAGTACAAGCTGGGCGGTGGGTTCTACACCTATGTCTTTTTTGTTCTGATCTGGTTCTTCCCCATTCTCCTGGCCTTTTGGACTCTCGCTTCGACCTACAGTCCCCGTATCTCTGACAACGTCAAGCTTCCCAACAGAGGTGTCGAACACTATCTCAAGTTCAAGGACGCCGAGTTGGCTGCAAAGTACAAGGGCGACAACAAAATCCCCATGGAGACTTTCCACGAGCTCTACTTTGACAGCAAGGTTGACTTGAAGGGCGATGCCTTGGACATTCTTGAAGACAGACACGATTGGGCCAACTTTCAGTTCACTGCTTCTCTTTTCAAGTACTTCCTCTTTGGAATGATTCCAGAGGTCATTATGCACTCTCGTTCTCAAGACGAAGAGCAGGTTCGCGACCACTACGACCGTGGTGACGATTTCTACTCTTTCTTCCTCGGCCCAAGAATGATTTACACTTCAGGTATTATTGGCGATATTAACCGCGATGAAACTCTTGAGGAATTGCAAGACAATAAGCTCAGAGTCGTTTGTGAGAAGATCAATGTGCAAAAGGGTGACCGCATGCTTGACCTTGGCTGCGGTTGGGGTACTTTAGCTCGATATGCCTCTACTCAATATGGTGCTCATGTTACTGGTATCACTCTGGGACGCAACCAAACTGCTTGGGGTAACTCCAACCTCCGCAAAGACGGTGTTCCTGAAGAGCAGAGTAAGATTCTTTGTATGGACTACCGTGACACTCCTGTCCCTGCTGGAAAATACAACAAGATCACCTGTTTGGAAATGTGTGAGCATGTTGGTGTTCGTAAGTTTGGCGGTTTCTTGAGACAGCTTTACGATATGCTTGATGATGAAGGTTTATTATTTTTGCAATATGCTGGTCTTCGTAAGTCATGGCAATATGAAGATCTCGTTTGGGGTCTTTTTATGAACAAGTACATTTTCCCTGGTGCTGACGCTTCCACTCCTCTTGGATGGGTCACTGACAAGCTTGAGGGTGCTGGATTTGAGATTGTATCTGTTGATACTATTGGTGTTCACTATTCCGCCACTCTTTACGCTTGGTACAGAAACTGGATGGCTAATCGTGAAAAGGTTTTGGCTTCGTATGGCGAGAGATGGTTTAGAATTTGGGAGTATTTCCTTGCTTCTTCTGTTATTGTTTCTAGACAAGGAAGTGCCACTTGTTTCCAAATTGTTTTGAGAAAGAATCTCAATATTGTTCACAGAGTTGAGCACATTCCTATCCAATATGGTCTCAACGTACCCAAGCCTTCTACTGGCAATGTTTGGCTTCACGATGACTTTGCTAAGGTCGTTCCAGGTCAAAAGGACGAGTTGATTAGTGTTGAAGGCACTGATTAATTGCGGGAATATCGATGGAAAATATAGGAAATTGAGCTATACAGACAAATATCTATAAGTTCACTGATTTCTTTTTGAAGTATTTATATATATTTGATGTACACAAAATCTACACATCACTTCTTACAGAAGTTCTTGATTTCAATTTTTGAGATTTGGCTAGATTTCGTTAGCTGACTTGTCTATGAATAAAGTTAAAGTTTAGTAGCTTTAATAGACTTTTAGTGCTGCAAAGAATATAAGCTTAAACATTAGTATTGTTTCTTATAGTGAAAAATATTTCTGCTACCAGAAAAGAATTTCATGCTCGGTTATATTCACCGTAGTTCCAAAAAAAAAAGTACCCACGGTGGGAGTCGAACCCACAATCTTCAGATTTCAGAACTGAAAGACTTTAGAAGTCTGACGCGTTAACCATTGCGCTACGCGGGCTTCTCATATTACAACTAGCATTAATGGTTATTCATATGTAATTAATGTTAATATCGTGATGATAAATATCAAAAAATGGGGCCCAACCGGGAATTGAACCCGGGACCTCTCGCAAATGTGCTTAGAAAACCCTAAGCGAGAATTATACCACTAAACCATCGGGCCTACTTAAATATTTGGATGAATATGGACACCTCAGCGAGATAGTAAAGATTCTCTCAACATTGGCATGTGTATGTAGATTGACATTATGACATTTGTATGTAAATTGACATTATTGCACACAATATATATAAAGTGTTTTAATGAAATAAAATCAAAAGTTTCATAATTTCTTCAAGTCTTAAAAAATCATACATAAACTACGCATTTTTGATTTATATTACGATTGACACTTAAAATAAGACATTTTCACAGGATTCACGTTAAAAGATGTCTCGCTAGCAGGTTTGGTGTATGACGTTGAATTACAACTCAAGTGACAATTCACTCTAGAGAAAGCTTCTACCAGAAGTTTTTCCATTGACTTTTGTCTCTACCAGTGTTTTGTGTCACAAAACTTTCTGCAAATTGATAATAACCTTTAATGGAGAAAATAGACTTTTGTACCAATTTCAAGTTTATTTGGCCTTTCTTAAAGCCGCGATAGAAGGTTTGTACTTGAGAATTAGCAATATGACTGCAACTACTGACTCCTTTGCTAAATCATTATAGGATGTAAATAGATACTCAAGGCTTCTGAAGTTAGTGGAAAAATATAGACTTCTGAAGTTAGTGGTCGTTATTATTGGAAAAATATGAAACTAATCGAAATTCTCCTGGAAAGACCTAGGAAAATACTAAAATTGGATTTGAAGACAAAACTCAGAGTATTTTTATAACTTATTTATGGCTCTTTTGTAATTCAAGAGTTCTGCTCGTAAATTTTCTCAATTGCATCTTTGTTATCGTCAAAAATCTTCTTTCGTACGAGCTTCTGTGCACTAGTAAGATAACCATTTTGACTTGTCCACTCTACATGAGAAATAACAACTCCTAATACCAATTCAATACCTTTCAACCCAGATTTAGATCCAGTCTCAATAACACTTTTAGTAATTGCCCTTGCAACGGCTGGTTCATGAGCAATATCCTCATGTTTATCAACTCCTAGCTCTTCAGCAAGTTTGTTGATTGGTCCTGGATTAGGAACAATAATTGCAATGGGCTTGACTTGGTATTGATCAGCATAAACACAGAGGTTATGAATATAAGGATTTGATCGATAGACGGATTCAAGTTTTTCCAAAGCAATGTATTCACCATTTCGAGTTTTGACAAGATTCTTACGTCTATCAATCAGCCTGATATGACCAGCGCTGGTCCATTCGCCAATATCACCGGTGCGGAAGTATCCATCATCGGTAAAGGCCTCTTTGGTCTCAGCGGGATTCTTATAGTATTGAGATGCAACAGGAGGGCCCTTTATTAAAACTTCACCTTGATTGTTTTTAGCATAGTAGCCAGCCTCAGGAACATCAATGAGCTTGAGAGTGACTGAGTGGGAAATCTCACCTTGAGTCCCGTAAGCAATGGAACGGGGAGACATCAAGCAACAGTTGGCATTCGTCTCAGTTAATCCATAACCAATCAACATGGGAGCAATAAGAGTAGAAATGAATAGCTGAGTGTCGTGAGATAAAGCAGCACCGCCATTGAATGTATATCTCAATTTTCCACCGGTGGCCTCCTTAACCTTTGCAAAAATGAGACGGTCAACCAGGGGTAGAGGGATACCATAGCTGGCCAAAGAAGATTTGGCATAATAAGCACCCCAAAAAACTTTCTGCACGAAAGGATTCAGCTTCTCAATTTGAGACAAGATTCCCTTTCTAACGGATTCCCAAACAGCTGGGACACCAATTAGAATGGAAGGTTTGAACTCTTTAATGTCTCCCAAACAATTGACGACAGAAGTATCCGTGAGCGTTTTGATGCTACCGTAACCCAAAGCTCCACCCCAGTACAAAGTCAAGAGCTCAAAGGTGAATTCAAGAATATGAGCCAAGGGCAAGAAAGCCAAAAGTTTATCTCCCGGAACAACCCATTCATGACTGATATTGGTACCAGTTCCACCAACACCGGCCGCTACATTCGCGTTTGTTAAAGGAACACCCTTAGGAGGACCAGTAGTGCCAGAGGTATACATGATGAGAGCCAAATCTTCAGGCTCCGGGGTAATAGGCTCAGTGAAGTTGTCTTTGCCTAGCTGGACAAGCTCGCTAAAGGAAATGAAGGAGAGGTTTTCTCTGACTTGTTTCAACTTGGCGATGCCCTCGTTAGAAGCGATATCGTCGATATCGTCCTTGTAGATCACGATTCGGACATTGGAGGCCTTTTCCAGGGGCTTAACTAAAGTATGGAGCAGGTCATTGTCGGTGAAAATGGCTACAGAGCCGGCTTCAACCAACGAGTGGGTGATGCCTTCTTCGCCCAGTGTATCATAAGCAGTGGCAATAGGGATGGCGTTTGCATTGACACCAAAGGCCGTGACGAGCCATTCTCTAGACGTGGCAGCGTAGATATGGACCAGTTCTTTGCCTTTTGGCTGGATTCCCAAAGCCATGATACCTGCCGCGACGTTTCTAGTCACCTCCCAGAGACGGTTGTAGGACCAATACTCGTAGCCAGAGAGTTCAAAGAAAGTCCACTCCTTCTTCACGTCCTGAATGGTTCCGTTGATCTTCTTCTTCACGACCGTTTCTTTAACGTGAGTTTTGATAAGTTTTCTAGCAGCCATGGCATCAGCAGTACCATAGGTCTTACAGGCCCATTTCAAGATTCCGTGGACGGTATTCATCTCTGGATTTCGATCGGGATATAGAACAAGTCCGTCCTTAGCACCTCTGTTTCTACGAGGAGCTGTCTCACCAGCTTTGGCTTCTCCCACAATGACAGAAGTGTTTTTTTTACCAATCCACGGCATATTGAATGATTTAGACGAGGAACTGCAGTTGGACAAAAAATATAGAAGAAAAAAGAAGATAAAGGACGACAAATGGAGATTCGGAGTTATTCCAAGAGCCAGATCCTTATTATTCACTATTTTGGTGATGTGAATTAGGTTTAGGGTCTTAATAAAAAGGAGGGGAACCAGTCACATGCTCATGTCACGTGAAATCAGGACAACATAAAGAAGAATATTTATGCTTTATAATGACGAAGAAGTTATAAAATGCTGACGGAAGAAGAGCCGTGATCGGGAGTGTATATATGAGAGTTTTCGGGAGGAGGGCGGATTTGGCTTAAACGTAGTGTCATAAATTGTTTAGGAAGGCATTGTGTGAGAATATGTATAAGGGTGATTAGTGTATGTAAAGTGAATAATGACAAGGGCGTATGGTGTAGTTGGCTATCACGTTCGCTTAGCATGCGAAAGGTCTCCGGTTCAACTCCGGATTCGTCCATTTTTTTTAGTTAACTAAACTTTCGGAAAAACATTGTATTTACAGTACCTTTATAATTCGTAGTATCGTGGATTAATTCTTATAAACTTTACAAGCGTTTTTACAAATGTTGAACGTTGACCTTTGGTCTTCACAAAAGTTCACAAAGACTAGACCAAACCAGACCATTATAAAACCTTACGAGACCAGACCAAACCAGACCACCAAACCATTATAAAACCTTTTCAATTTCCTTTGTCAGTGATTCAGGTGAAGTTGTTGAAGCCCATCTATGTACAACTTTTCCTTCTTTATCAATCAAGAACTTTTCAAAGTTCCATTTGATGCCTTTGAAACCCAAAAGACCAGACTTTTGAGACTTCAAATACTCCCAGACGGGGTCTTGATTGCTTCCATTGACGTCGACCTTTTTGAGAATAGGGAAGGTGACTCCATAGTTGAGTTGGCAGAAGGATTGGATGTCATCGTCGGTACCAGGCTCTTGGTGAGCAAACTGGTTGCATGGGAATCCGAGAATGACGAGACCTTTAGGACCGTAAGTTTGATGGAGGATCTCTAATCCTTTGTACTGAGGAGTGAAACCACACTTTGAAGCGACATTGACAATCAAAACGGGTTTACCTTTGAGCTCAGAGAAAGGATAGGGATTACCTGCTTTGTCGAGAGGAGCAAGACTGTAAAATTTCGATTCACTCATTTGATATTTCTGAAAGGTGTTAATATTTGAACATGTAGAAGGAAAAAGACAGAAGCATTTATACTTTTTTTTTTTTACTAATGGCATGACTACATAATACCGTTAGGATTGTTCCCAACTCAGAACCTTAAGTGACAGATTCCAAATACGAATGATTTTAACCATCTAGAGCTCCGATCGGGTCTAGAACATCTCGTGTTTGCAATTATACTAAAACTTAACGTTGACGGGTGCTGGTGCCATACTGCAGTTGCCGTTTTTGTCTGAGGTTACAAATATTCCCAAATTTATTCCCAATTGGTAATGGATATTACAAGTTCACCAACTTAACTAAATGCTTAAATTTGTATGAAAACGGTTGCATTACAAACTCACGATAGTTGGAAGGCTTAGTTTCCGCCAAAGTTTGATCACAAATCTTTCAGCTGGTCTAGAAGTCATTGGAATGATACTCGCGAATGTTAACGGAATGTTTAGAAAAATATCGGCAGTTGACCGAGATATTATATTTGTACAATGTTTACAAGAGTATAATTTACCAGAAATATATCTCTTTACCATTTCCAAGTGACTGGTAATACCTTCTTCTTATTTCCACCGCCCAATTTCTTGAAAGCACCTGGAGATAGAGTCAAGTCGGTCTTGGAGCATTTATCGCAGCTGTCAGTGACAGTAGCGACGATAGTTGTAGAACCGCACTTGATTTCGACCTGCTTGCCGCAATATGGCAGCAGAGCATACTTTCCAATGTTCAAAGTATCGTAGAGCTTGGGTGAGACTCCAACAACTAATGCTGAAGGATCACTGGCTGAACCACAAACTCCACCTGTAGGAGTGAACTTTGTAGCCTTTCCTTTCAACTCCGTACTTGCCTTCTCCTCTTCCTTCTTCTCTTCCTTCTCTTCCTCCTTCTTCTCTTCCTTCTTCTCTTCCTTCTTTTCCTCCTTCTTTTCCTCCTTCTTCTCTTCTTTCTTTGCCTCCTCCTTCTTCTCTTCCTTCTTTGCCTCTTCCTTCTTTGCCTCTTCCTTCTTTGCCTCCTCCTTCTTCTCTTCCTTCTTTGCCTCCTCCTTCTTCTCTTCCTTCTTTGCCTCTTCCTTCTTTGCCTCTTCCTTCTTTGCCTCCTCCTTCTTTAGAGTAGCACTGGGTTTAGCAGCAGCGGCAGCAGAAGACTTGGAGACAGAACTAGGAGCTGCGGCAGCGGCAGCAGAGCTTGAACTGGGAGCAGCAGCAGCAGCGGGAGCAGCGGCAGCAGAGCTTGAACTGGGAGCAGCAGCAGCAGCGGGAGCAGCGGCAGCAGAGCTTGAACTGGGAGCAGCAGCAGCAGCGGGAGCAGCGGCAGAGACAGAGCCAGATCCGCTACCAGAGCCAGAGCCAGAGCCAGAGCCAGAGCCAGAGCCAGAGCCAGAGCCAGAGCCAGAGCCAGAGCCAGAGCCAGAGCCAGAGCCAGAGCCAGAGCCAGAGCCAGAGCCAGAACCAGAACCTGAACCAGAACCTGAACCAGAACCAGAACCAGAACTAGAGCCAGAACCAGAACCAGA